>SNQJ01S0042000.1:57535-70860 GCA_010110895.2 Picea sitchensis
TATATATATATATATATATATATATATATATATATATAAACACTAATCAAAAATTGCCCTTTCGATCTTATAAAAAGATTTAGTTAAGTAGAAATGGTATCTAGTGGCCTTCAAAGGTTAAGGAGGCCACTGCTTAAGCTATTTAGGACAAATCAATAAATTGGTGCTTAATCCTCGAGTCTTGAAGGGTCAAGACATCCACCAATGTCTCGTTTATTCATGGTGGTGAAATGATTATAATCTGACATACTCCCTCTTAATAATTTCAAAAACAAAACAAACAACAACATGCAATATAATATTTTTGTTAACAATGCATTACAACTTACAGACCCCAATATTATCTCTATGAATTTTAAACAATTCATTTCCCAAAGGCTTTGTAAATATGTCTGCAAATTGTTCTTTAGACATGTAGAACTGAACATAAATTTCTTTACCATTTACTAACTCTCGAATGAAATTATACCTCGTATCAATGTGCTTACTCTGCTTGTGAAAAACATGATTATTTGACAGTGCAATGGCAGATTTATTATCACGGACAATCTGAGTTGCACCATTCTGCTCATGCAATAATTCATTCAAGATTCTTCTCATCCATACAACTTGACATGCAGTTGCTGCTGTTGCAACATACTCTGCCTCAGTAGAAGATAAAGTCACTATGGGCTATTTCTTTGATGCCCATGCCACTTCTCCATATCCAAGAATGAACACATAACCAGATGTGCTCTTTCTATCATCAATGGAACCTATAAAATAATTATCAGAATATCCAATCAACTCAAAATTCAATTTTGATGTGTATCGGATACCAAATTCAATTGTTCCAGCAATGTATCTCAGTATCCTCTTTCCTTCTTTCCAATGAGTACTTTTTGGAGTCTTCATGAATCTGGAAATTAAACTTACAACAAACATAATATCAGGTCTGGTTGTTGTTAAATACATAAGGCTTCCAACCAACTTCTTATATAGAGTTGGATCAACATATGATCCCTCTTCATATTTTCTAAGTTTAGTACTAGTTGTCATTGGTGTTGCATTTGGTTTACAATTCAACATTCTAAACCTTTTCAATACTTCATTTGCATATTTAGTTTGACAAATGAAAATGCCATCATCAGATTGATCCACTTCAATTCCAAGGAAATATTTCATCAATCCTAAATCATTCATCTCAAACTTTGTTTTCATGGCATTTTTAAAATCATCTATAGATAGATCTCCAGTAAAAATCAAGTCATCAACATACATATAGATAATCAAAATTTTACCTTCCTGGTTTATCTTTGTATACAAAGTTGGTTCACTTGGATTTTTTTCTGAATCCAACACTAATCAGGTACTCATCAATCCTACTATACCAAACTCTCGATGCTTGCTTCAATCCATATAAATTTTTCCTTAACTTGTAAACTTTATCTCTGTGCTTATCAATCTCATAACCCAGAGGTTGTCTTACATAAACCTCTTCTTCCAAACATCCATTGAAGAATGCAGACTTAACATCCATCTGATGCATGATCCATTTATTTTGAGCTGCAATAGCTAAGACCATCCTCACTATGTCAATTCTTGCTACATGAGCAAAGGTTTCATTGTAATCAATATCGAGTTGTTGACTAAACCCCTGAGCTACAAGTCTTGCCTTGTACTTTTCAACGTCACCTTCTGCATTCATCTTAGTCTTATAAACCCACTTAACACCAATATTTTTCTTACCTTTAGGTAATTTCTTTCAATGGAATCAATCTCCTCATCCATTGCTTTTATCTAGACATCCTCTTTAGGAGCTTCATCAAACCTTATAGGATAACATGCTATTAATGCAAAATTTGAAATCTGATCTACTTCTTCATTCTGATCATATAATTCTCTTAATCTTCAAGTCTTCTAACCTTTAAATCTGTTTTTCAATGAAGCTAAACTAGGATTCGATTCACTACTTACCTGTGAATTTGTTTGATGTCCACCATGTCCAGATGGCTCACCATGCTCATGAGTTCTTGGTGTTCTAAATTGATATGGGCTAAAATCTGGTGCTTCCCTTGTAGGACTTCTCGCTGCAGGCATATGTGAATGTGGAACCAACTGTCCACCTTCTTCAACCTTCTCAGCTCGATCATCATCTTGATGGGGTAACACTGCTCCCTCTGAAACAAATTTATCAATACTTCCATCCCAAGCTTCCTCTTCTTTAAATTGAACATCTCTATTTATTACATACTTCATGGTGATGGGATTGTAGAGTTTATATGCCCTAGACTCTTCACTGTATCCAAAAAAGATACATCTCTCACTTCTGTTATCCAACTTCCTCCTCATTTCTTCAAGTACATGCACATATGCTACACATCCAAAAACTCTGAAATAAGAAACATTGCAAGGCTTACTGTCCCAGGCTTCTTGAGGTACGTGATTCCTCACAGTGTTGGTCGAACTCCTATTCAAGATATAGAAAGAGAAAACAACCACATCTCCCCAATATTCATTTGAAATATGTTTCTCTTTCAACATGCTTCGAGCCATATTCATGATGGTATGATTCTTCCTTTCAGCCACTCCATTCTGCTGTGGAGTATATCGAGCAGTAAAATTCCTTTTAATTCCATGAAAATCACAAAATTCAATGAATTCATTTAGTTTATACTCACCTCCTGTCGGACCTCATCATCTTAATGGTTCGACCACTCTCATTCTCAACCATAGACTTCAAAGGCTTCATATTGTTTCTTCAACAAATACAACCAAGTCTTCCTACTAAAATCATCAATAAAAGTCATAAAATAAACACTACCATTCAAAGAAGGTGTTTGCATAGGTCCACACAAATCCGTGTGGAAAATTTCCAATGGAGGTTTTTCTCTATAGGAAACACCTGAAACAAATCTCTTTGTGATGCTTCCCAAGTATGCATCTCTCACAAGAGCTTGCAGGTTGTTGAATACAGGGAAACCCCTTTACCATATGCTTCTTCTGTAACAGATCTAAGCCACCAAAATGTAAATGACCATATCTCAAATTCCATAACCAAGATTGATCTAAACTTCTAGCTTTATAAGCATTCAAAGAACCACTCAAATCATTTCTCATAATAAGTGGAAACATTCTATTCTTGGTCATCTCTACTCTTGCAATTAACTATTTGTTGGGTAATTTATCATAGATTGTGCATACCTTGTTCTTGAATAACACTTTGTACTTTTTCTCCATCAATTGTCCAACACTAATACGATTGCATTTTAAACCAGGCACGAAATAAACATCGTTAATATTTCTTCTCTGATTATTCTTAGTGTAAACTGGAACTACGCCTTTACCATTGATTGTAACCTTACAGTCATTTACCATTTTTACTTCAGACTTAATACTAGTATCAATAGAAGAAAACAAATCCTTACTACCAGTCATGTGGTTACTGCAACCACTATCCAAAAACCAAATATTATTAGCACTTTCTTGAGTAACATTACAAGTCAAGAACACAGGATTTTGATCATCCTGAAACTCATTGGTAATATGTGCAGACTGCTTTCCAGCATCTGCCTGCTTCTTCCAACATTTGTTAGAAAAATGCCCAAACTTCTTACAATAATAACATTGTACATTAGATTTATCATACCTCTGATTTTCTTGCAGCCAGGGTTTTTCGTTGCTCCCTCTTAAATTAGGAGGATTCTGCTGAGACTTCTCCTCATACTCAGATTCAGTTCTGTTGTCCATTCGACCAAAAGATTGACCTCCTCTTCCACGATTATAAAACCTTCTTCTGACTCTGCCTCTGGTAACATGTAGTTAGGATTTGAAATCATGATCCATTGATCCTTCTTCATATCTAGATATCCTGGATTCATGACCAACAAGAGAACTAGTTAATTCATCAATCTGCATTTGACTTAAATCTTTAAATTCCTCTATGGGTACAACCACAGGTTCAAACTTCTTCGGTAAACTTCTCAACACTTTCTCAATAACTCTATTATTCTCAACATCATCTCCATACTTCCTAAGCTTGTTCAAAACACTCGTCACTTGAGTCATGAAAGTATCAACACTTTCATTATCCTTCATCTTTAGATTTTCGAAGTCCCTTCTCAAGTTCTGCAACTTGACTGTCCTCACCTTGGACACACCTTGATAATAGTTTTCAAGGATGTCCCAAGCCATCTTCGAAGATGCAACACTAGAAATCTTCATAAAAATAGATTCATTTAATCCTTGCTGGATTAATCCAAGAGCCTTGTTATCCTTTTTCCTGTTTTCCTTTAGCAAAACATGGTCAGCATTAGAGAGAGCCAATTCTGCTGCTACATCAGTTGGCTCAGCATAACCATTAATAACATAGGTCCATAAATCCTGAGAACGCAAAATCGTCTTCATTCGAATATTCGAAGAGTCATATGACTTCTTGCTCGGGACAAGAAACCTGAACTTGAGAAGAACTACTACCAGACGCAACCATTTATATAAAATTTGAAAGAAATTAAATAAACCTCCACGCAGGAAAACAAGAAGGTAAAATTGGGCACCAACAGGAATTATCTGCACTGAACTGAGAAAATAGCAGGGTAGAGAGCAGGCTCTGATACCAAATGTGGAAAATAGAGGCACATCGACATTCGGGTTTCGGTGTTTATGAACACCCACCACAAAAAAAAACAAATATTGCCGAATCACGAAATGCGAACAGGTTGTGGGCCCAACACTTCAGATTTCAGCGTTTGGAAAAAACAAAAGAACTCCGCGCACATTTAACAAGCAAGTCCCAAATGTGAAATAACAACATTTTATTCAATGTGCTTTAAAATCATGCGCTCCAACAAACAAACTTTGAATAAATGTGGGACTGGGTTCGCAATCTATAAAACCAAATAATTACTGTGTTTACTCAAATTGAAAGCAATATAATGAATTCGATCAAGGATTGAAATGAGTTTACAAACTCAATAAAAACATAGTATAAACGGAGAGAACACCTCCGAATACCCAAATGACAACTTATATTCAATGTTCTTTCATAATGCCATCGATTACAATTTCTTTCAGGTATATATATATATATATATATATATTATATAAACACTAACCAAAAATTGCCCCTTCGATCTTAGAAAAAGATTTAGTTAAGCGGCCACCGCTTAAGCTTAAGGCGGCCACCGCTTAAGCTATTTAGGACAAATCAATAAATTGGTGCTTAATCCTCGAGTTTTGAAGGGTCAAGACGACCACCAATGCACTGTTTATTCATGGCGGTGAAATGATTATAATATGAGAGATAGGGTATGAGGTGGAGAGTTGCAATCGAATCAACCTATACATTCCAAATACCAAAGCGACGAAAGGTTAAAAAGAAACTTTTAAATATATGTTCTTAGCGTCAAAGATTTGTTTTGGGAACCTAACAATGCATAAATAGTAAGAAATACCATTGGCAGAAATGCAGGTTTTTTATGACCAAGGTTTGACCTACCTCAAGGGGATGTTTTTGTCTTTTAAAAACGTATGTCATATAGAAGTTTGCACACAGATGACGCATCGGACCCTTCTCATGATACTTGAAATGCTTATATATGAATTCAAATTATCTCTGTAGTGTTAGGTTTGGTTGTTCTTTTGCAGAATTCCCCATCTTAAACTTGCAATTTGATAAGATTTTGCGGAATTCACCAGCTTAAAGTTGCAATTTCGATATGACTTTGATGTGTATTTAAGGAAATCTTCCATGACCACTCTAGGCAAGGGGCGACATAATTATTTAAGTCAGTTAGTCCATCAATCTTTTAAAAGTGGAAACAAATGTGGATTATAGTTTTTTTTTTGTTATATACATTTGTTTAAACTAAAAAGAATTTAAGAACGTCAATCATATTCAATTATGACATATTATTTTTAGATTTTTTTAGAAATATTAGAGAAAACATTATTATCTTTTTTTCTAATATTTCCCTACCCTCTCTAATATTCCCCAATTCCCCATGCCACCCTCATATTCCGCAATTCCCCATGCCACCCTCAGTAAGTATAAAGTGAGACAATTCTTCTTCGTTCATTTTCTATATTCCCTAAAATCTTGCGCATTTAGTTGCCCGTCGCCCAAAACATTACTACAGTTCTTGAACTGCAGCAAAGATCCTCCATTGTCTACTAAATTTAGCCGCAGTTTCGCTCTAACAACCTCATTATCGGGCTTGAGGTCCTTACCTTGTTTGAAAACCTTCACTAGAGTCGAAATTTGGTCAGCGGAATGCAAACTTTTCCTCCGCCTATCTTTATCATGTTTCATGGCAAGAACTCCGCTGAGCACCGACTCCAAACGACAAATAAATGGCGTCCCTCGACCGAAATTGCTACTCGGATCGCCAATCTATGTCAAAATCGAGCCTTCTCTTTATTCTGGGGTTGGTGAGTTCGTTCTTGGCAGGATTTCATTGCATAACAACTATTTTCTAAGTACAACAGGCCGTTTTTAAAGAAACGGTGATAATTCTCAACTTCTTCAAATGTGTGAGCATAGACCTATTCTCATCTCCTTAAAGTTGGACGTGGGGAAGATGAGAAACATATCACTATTCAAAAGGCAACAAATAGTGTCCACTCACACTGATATGCAAAGAAGTCGAAGGATTTAATAATAAATGAGCATCTCCTGCATACCTCTCTAATATGACTCGCTAACCAGAACGAAGGGCTCCACGTTCCAAGTGGTTCATGCCTGCTAACACAGAGTTTGGTGGGATTAAACTTCGAAAGGACTCTCCCGACCGGAAATAGAGTATAAGATACCACAACTTCTTCGATGTATTCACCTCTTGACTGAAACCCCCATTAGCGGAAAGGGATAGGCCTCACTCCAGTATGGGAACAGGGGAGAACTGTTGGCGATGGAATTCCCCCGCCCCAACTATTGGATGCCGGTGAGAGGCATAAGAAAGCTAACCGAAATTTGACTTATTCGATTTCAAGGGGGATGATACTTATAGGATCTTCATACACCTTCATCTTCCTCTTCCTCATGGTCTTCCAGAATAGGATATGTTGGTTAGCAACACTTCTTCCTCTTCCTCATGGTCTTCCAGAATAGGATATGTTGGTTAGCAACACGTGGATCTCATGCATGTGGGTTGAGTGCTTAGTAAGGAAGGTTGTGCAAGTTTAAGGCAGTAAGCGTGGGGTGTTGATAATTGATGCAAGATTATGCAGTCTTGCTAGTTAACTGACATGTTTAGATAAACAATGCATGAGCTATTTTCCAAAATAAACTGTTGTAAGCATTCAATTAGGAGCAATTAAGTGTTTGCTCCTTTAAATAGGTGTATATACTGTATTGTTATGTTGATCATTGATGAATAACTCTTTTTTGTGTGCAACTATCGGAGCTATAATTTTTATTTTTGTTTATGCATGGAATGCAATTCTTATTTTTTATGGTGTTATGCTATTGTAATTGAATAATTAACTAGTCCATAAATAAGCCTGCATAAACTCTTCATTTGGTATTAGGTTACTATTTTAGGATAATCATGTCAAACTCTAATTCCTTGCCTATTCCAAAATTTAATGGAAGTGATTATGATTATTGGTGCATTAAAATGATAATTTTTTTAATAGGGAATGATTTATGGGAGATTGTAGAAATATATGCAGAATACTAGACCACTCTTTCTGTAAATGATAGAGCAGTTAAGAAGAAATCTATAAAGAAAAATGCTCAATATTTATTTCATATTCATCTATAAAGAAAAATGCTCAATATTTATTTCATATTCAGATAGTTCTAGAAAAAATCCTATTTCCAAGGATTCTAGGTGAAAAGATAATAGAGGATGTGTGGAAGATTCTACAAGAAGCTTACCAAGGTTGTGATCAAGTCAAAGTTGTCCAACTAAAGACATTGAAAAGAGAATTTGAAGATGCAAGAAGTTGAAAATGTAAGTGATTATTGTGTGAGAGTAAAATATGAAGTCAATAATATGGCTACTCTTGAAGAAATTGTGGACAAAGAGGTTGTGATTAAAAAGGTCTTGAGGTCTAACATCAAGGTGGAATAGTGTTTCCATAATCATTGAAGAAAGAAAGGATTTTTCTACCCTTCAGTTTGATCCCCTATTTGGACCTCTTATGTCTCATGAAAAAATATTGAGACATTTATTTGAAGAAAGTGACTAGAAAGTTTTTTCCCGCAAATAAGAAATTACAGAGAATGAAGATGCCAAAACTAGAACCAGAATCAACCAAGGCCAACGTAGAGGTCAAAATCAGAATTATTCAAGAGGAAGAGGTGGTTCAAGAGGTAGGGGCATAGGCATATTTGATAAAATAAACATCTAGTGTTATCGTTTTAAAAGGTATGGTCTCTTTGAAAGGGACTATAAATTAAAATAAGGTAATATAGATTCAAGGTGTTCTAACCACATGTCAGGAAATAAGGAGCTTTTTTCTACAGTGGATGAAAGATTCAAACCCAAGATCAAGCTTGGTGATGACAAAAAAATGGAGGTTGCTACAAAAGGAGGTATGTAATTCCATACTAAATAAGGTATCAAAAGTGTTAAAGAAATTTATCACACTACACAATTAAAACATGATTTATTCAGCATTGGGAAATTGTCTGATAAAAATTATAAGGTGGTGTTTGAAAATCAATAATGTACAATTTATGATAAAAATTGAAGCAATTGGGTGGTTATATTTGTGCCTATGTAAATTAATAGGATGTTCCCATTGGTGTTTGGAAAACACAACTATCGTTCCAGTAGGACATATGGCAAAAAAAGGTTGGTTGTGGCATCTCACTTATCGACATTTGAATTTTGATAGTTTGAAGCTTCTAACACAAAAAAAAAATAGTTTATGGTTTGCCTAAGGCTCAAGAAAACAAGGATGTTTGTGAAGGATGTGCTAAAGGAAAACATGCAAGAGAGAAATTTTTAAAAGGAATTGCATGGAGGGCCCATTATCCAAATAAGTTGGTTCACTCAGACATTTGTGCTCCTATGTAGACAAAGAGTTTGGGTGAGTCATCATATTTTGTTAATTTTATTGATGATTACTCACGAAAGTGTTGGGTTTGTTTTTTGAAGTCCAAGGATGAATCCTTTGATCCATTCAAGAGGTTTAAATTGATTGTGGAAAGTGAAAGAGGTTGAAAAATAAAATTCTTAAGGACTAATCGTGGAGGAGATTTTGTTCAAAAGCATTCCAGAATTATTGTGATGTGAATATAATCAAAATACAAATCACCACTGCTTACACACCTCAACAAAATGGAGTAGTTGAAAGGAAAAATCGTATAGTGGTGGAAATAGAAAGAAGTATGTTACAAACCAAGGGATTAAACAATTCTTTTTGGGGTCATGCAGTTGCTACAAATGTATACATTCTCAGTAGAAGTCCCACAAGTGCACTTGATATGATGACTCTTTATTAAGCCTAGTATGAAAAAAAATCTTACTTTTAATCACTTTGGAGTGTTTGGTTGTGTAGTGTATGTCCATGTAGCTGATGAAAATAGACAAAAGTTAGATTCAAAATGTGAGTCATGCATTTTTTAGGGATATAGTGAACAATGTAAGGCTTATAGGTTGTATAATCCTCTCAATAATAGCATTGTTGTGTCAATACATGTGATTTTTTTATTAAGTGGGATTTTATGGTCATAAAAAAGGCCATGTTGATATGTCAAAATCTATTTTCAATAGGGGTATTATTGATGATATTGATAATGAGAATCCCACTAATGTTTTAGTTCCAAGTGCTACGAATCCACCAAGTATCCCCTTATCTAGTTCTTCAATTCCAAGTGCAATCCCAACTTGAAATTCAAGTTCTATAAGGAAGATAAGAAGATTAAGTGACATTTATAAAAGGACTACAAGTCTAGCACATGAAAAAAATCCAATGGGTGAGACAATCATTTTTTTTTTACATTCCAAAGTTGATTTGGAACCATATTCTTTTGAATGTGCATTTACTAACGAGGTTTGGGTGCAATCAATGCAAGAAAAGATATATTTTATTTACAAGAATGATACTTTGGAGCTTAGAGAACTTCCATGAAAAATATTGGTACTAAATGGGTCTACAAGGATAAGTACGATAGTGATGGGAGTGTTGAAAGCCACAAGGAAATATTAGTTGCTATAGGTTTCACATAGAGATATGGAATTGGTTATGAAAAGACATTTTCACCAGTAACAAGACGAGAAACTTTTAGAATGATGGTTTCATTAGCATCTCAAAAGAAATCGAGCATTCATCACATAGATGTGAAAAGTGTCATTTTGAATCAGTGCTTAGAAGAATAAGTCTACGTGGAACAACCACAAGGTTTTTAAGTGCAAGGAAAAGAACATCAAGTCTACAAGTTAAAGAAGGATTTATATGGCCTCAAGCAAGCACCAAGAGCATGATATGCTAGGATTCATGGATATTTTTAGGAGAATGGCTTCAAAAAAGTAAGAGTGAACCTACACTTTACTACAAACAAGAAGGTAATGATATTCTTATTGTAAGTTTGTATGTTAATGATTTTATTTTATATGGGTAGTAGTTCTAAGATGAAGGATGAATTCAAAATTGCTACGATGAATGAATTTGAGATGAAATATTTTGGTCTCATGCAATATTTTCTATTGATGAAGGTTTATCAAAGTGAGGATGAAATTTTCATTTGTCAAGCAAACTATGAAAAATATATGTTGAAGAAAATTGATATAGTTGATTATAAACTAGCCTCCACTCCAACTGTGCATGGAGTTGTGCTTTGTAGAGATGATGGTGCTGAAATAATTGATGAGACAACATACAAAAGTATCATTGGATGTCTGATGTTTCTAACCCATAGAAGACCCCATATCATTGATTCGGTTTCTCTTGTATCAAGATACATAATAGAGCCATCTGAAATGCATATGAAGGAAACCAAAATAATTTTGAGGTATGTGAAAGGCACTTTAAATTTTGGTATTCATTGCTACACTTCAAAGATGTTTAATCTTGTTGGCTTTAGTTATTTTTATTGGGAAGGTAGTTTGGATGACCGAAAAATGTATATTTGGTAATTATTTCTCTTTTGGTTTGGGTTTGATTACATGGAGCTTGAAGAAGAAAAGAATATTTGTGCTTCCATCAACAAAAGAAGAGTGTGTTTTAGTCACCTCGACAAGTACACAAGCATTATGGCTTGGAAAATTTCTAGAAGACTAGAGAAACAAATTCATCCTACAATGATCTACAGAAGTTCCATCAAATTGTCCAAAATTACACTCCATCATAGTAGGGCAAAGAATTTTTATTTAAAGTATAATTTCATTCAATATTTGGTACAAAATAAGGAATTATAATGAAGGTATATAAAGACTTAAAAACACCTTGCAAACATTTCCAATAAGCCAATAGCAAAAGTCCAGTTTTTTACACTAGGAGATTAAATTGTGAGACTTCTTGACATCAAGGGGGAGTTTGTTGATAATTGATGCAAGCTTGTCATTTAAATGACATGATCCAATCTATCTTCAATTTTCTTTTCTATCAATTAGTGTTTACATATAGTTTGTCTCTTCGAATAATGCATGCAAAATGCATAATTTATTTTTTAAAATAAACTGTTATAAGCATTCAATTAGGAGCGACAAATTGTCTTCTCTATGAGGCTACTAACTCTTTTAGATAGGTTCTACAAACTCTATTGTTATGTTTATCAGTGGTGAAATCCTCTTTTCTCTGTGTTGTCCGAATGATAATTTCCTATTTTTGTTTATGCATACAATGTAAGACTGATTCTATTATATTGTGATTTCATCATCTTTTATATTTTCTATGATGTTATATTGTTGTAATTGAATGTTTATATAGTCAAAACATATTCCTACATAGCCTAGGGTATATTTGAAATAGACACATAATAAATTAAATTAATTACAATAACTTTAATGAAATACTTTATAAAATAACACTTCATGCAACATCCCCTTGATTTGGATTTGCATCCATCTTCTCCCATTGTGAGTGTTCAATTTGAGTGCTTAATTTGAGTTTTTTGAAATCTCAAACCTTTAATATGTTTTAATTATTAAAGGGAAAAAGAAGGTGAAGTAAACACAAGATAATAAGATAATAGGTTGCATGTGAGTTGCATGTCATTACGAAATTTCTTCTATATAACATAGAGAAAAGTCCATTGCAAATCACTTATGTGTATTCACCTCTCAGAATATAGGATTGAGATATGAGGTAGGATTGAGATATGAGACAGTGAGTCGAACACAGAGAAGTCTAAAAAGTTTGCAGAAGTCGAGATCATGGAGAAGGGGTTTCATATAGGAAAAGGGCGGACATCCGCGACCTGCATTGAGGGAAAGCATGGATACCTGGTAGAAGCATCTAAAAAATCAAGTCAGCGTAATTCATAAGTTATTGATTTGGAAAATTCTTTTATGGATTTTGGCATGAGGAATAAGTGGTTGCAGTCTTCATGAGACATTGGTATTAGTAGTAGGAACAAAGGTATCAGGAACAACAATAACAGGTTATCAATTGAGGCTCTTTACAATTATAACAGGTTATTAATTGAGGTTCTCTACAATTATATTTCATGGTAGTTGGATGAGGCAAGGAAAGGGGTTTGTAGCCTCATTTTTTTTGGAAACAGAAAATTAAAGAATTGGAGCTTCTTCTAAGTTATAGCTTGTAAATAAATAAGGTGTTGGATCTTCCTTATGAATATACTCAGAAAAACATTACATGGTTTTTCCCGCATTGGGTTTCAAGGTAAAAACTACGTACTCATTCCATATTGAATAAATCTTTTATATGTTTTATTACGGCCCAAAAGATGTTCATGCGTGTTTTTTTTAAATGTACATGCCATTTTATTAACGTTGGGTTCTCGAAATTGAAAGTTCTGTTATGTAGATAGTTCATGAGAGTCCAAACGGTAATGCTATAACCTTCTACCAATTTTCAACTTAAGTGTAAAACCCTATTTCAAGTATCTTAAACTAAAGTATTCGACGTCGTGATATAATTCTATTTCCATATAGAGTGGAGTTTGGATAATGTCAAATGCACAATGGTTTCTCTCTTTAAATCTGTCAATCCTTGTTTATGACTTACTTTCACATGAAATCCTCATTTAGCAACACACATTTATACCAATCTTATGTCAAAGGAGGATTCCAATACATGGATGGCATAATACCCATGTTCGAGAGTTTGGGAATCGAGCTTTCAGTGACCTTTTTCTTCTGGTTTGTGTGTCATAGATTATGGACTCTTATTGCTCACATCGAGTCTTGTCAAGTTGTTCAGTTTATTAATGC
>SNQJ01S0042001.1:3645-21787 GCA_010110895.2 Picea sitchensis
CCTATACTTCTTCAAGTGCTCTTTAAGAAAACATTTTCTTTTTTATTCTTTCTTTTCTTTTTTGTTCTCCCTTATTTTATTTTTATTAAGAGAAAATAATGGGCCACCATCGAGGAGATTACTTGTACATTTAAAAAAAAAAAATTAATTCCACCAATAAATTTAACTTGATCACAGACCAGGGAAACAATCGAACAACCAAAAAGTTGACCACGAGCCAGCGTGAAGGTTGCTCTGATACCAAATGAAGTGGATATGGTGGTCCACTTCATGAGAACATCATGAATACATAACATAATTCCATATATCCATAATAAATAATATTTTATTTACTATCCATTTTACATATTTACTTCACATCATATGAAATACAATATGTGTATATAAATACACATAGGGAATGATAAATCATGTCCTTGGAAAAGGTAATGACTTATCATATACCAAAGGTCATGACTTATCATTTACATTATAATGACTATTTACATAATAACAAAACTATAACATATTATTACATGATAAAAATTATAATATACTTTAGGTATATTACATTAAGTCAGTTGGAATGGGTTTAAGTTTGTGTGCAATTACCTTGGCAATGATCTTAGATATGACATTATAGCAAGAGATGGGCCTATCATCACAAAAGGAGAGACCATCCTANATACCAAAGGTCACGACTTATCGTTTACATTATAATGACTATTTACATAATAAGAAAACTATAACATATTATTACATGAGAAAAATTATAATATACTTTAGGTATATTACATTAAGTCAGTTGGAATGGGTTTAAGTTTGTGTGCAATTACCTTGGCAATGATCTTAGATATGACATTATAGCAAGAGATGGGCCTATCATCACAAAAGGAGAGACCATCCTACTTTTTAGGAATTAGGGAAATGCAGGTGGAATTGAGGGGCCCATGTACCCTTCTAGATTTGTGGGGCTCCTTGGAAACATTTAACAGATCCTCCTTAATAAGATAATAGAAACCAATAAAAATTTGACAACGAATCCATTGAGTCCCGAGATTTTCCCTTTTTGCATAGA
The DNA here is from genome assembly GCA_010110895.2 of Picea sitchensis. Lineage (NCBI taxonomy): Eukaryota > Viridiplantae > Streptophyta > Pinopsida > Pinales > Pinaceae > Picea > Picea sitchensis. The sequence continues at coordinate 4,703 of SNQJ01S0042001.1, forward strand.
GAAAAGGGAAGGGCGGATTTCTTTCTTTGAAACTTCTTTGCATCAAAGTTGGTTCATTTCTTTGGTAATGTTTCATGGGAACTTGGATACCAGATTGAGAATTTTTTGAATCAAGAAACCTTGGGGCTCCTCGAACATAGAGTTGAAAAAATGGGCTCTGGATTCAGCCTTTCCCTAGAAGGAACTTACAATATTACCATATTGGTCCTAAATATCCCAAATTGTGTTTAGATGTTTTTAAAAGTTTGCATAGTTGTGGAAGAACTTAGATTTATTGTCCCCAACCTCCAACCAAAGGGCTCTACTATTTCCTCTCCAGGTCAGTTCTTCCTTTACTAAGATCTCCTACCTAGTTTCTTTCGAACCTATGAGTTGGTAGAGAGTTTCTTCGAAAAGAGGGAAATTTTCCATTAAGTCATAAATTTGCATGATATTGGCCAAAGTTTCCTTCAGAGAGGTTAGAATCCTTTTGAAGAAGGATTTTAGCCAGATATTAGTGAATTTTTTTATTTTTTTTTATCTTTAACGAGTTTTGGGTGAATTTATCCATAAGAGGGGATCCCACAGAATGAGACATATGAACCCAATTTTGATAAACTGGTTGTCGATAATACTCCTCTTTTAACCAGAGATGGTTGAATTTGAGGGGAGACGATGGAGAATGCTTTCTATATGATATCATCAAGACAATAAGATGGTGGTTGAAAATACCCCCATTTGTAACCTAATACCTCTAGTGAAAATTAGACTCAGCCAAGGATTTTGATAACAAAGAATTATCCATATGTTTCGCTACCTCATCAATGTTGGTTCAGAAATTCCTCTAGGTAGGTATGAGTGTAATTGGTTCCAAATCTACCAAACGGTTATTTTCCATGAAAGCCTCAAAAAATACTCCTTGTGAGTCCAACCTAGGGGGGGCTCCCCAAAACTCCCTTAAGAAACTTGTAAAAGTTAGGTCTCTTCCAAAAATTGTCATTGGGTCTGAAAAGACACATGCATACACTAAATTCTCCCCAAAATGAACCCTATCGAGACAGGGTCCATACATGTTAACAACCTTGTAAATGGTCCCTGAATCTTTCAATTCCAGGGAGACATATATGGAGGAGGATACCACTGAAGAAGATAAATCATCAAGCTCCATCCAATTAGTAGTCTTCCAGACATACCTTCTATGTCGATTGTACAAAAGGAACAACCCTTTAGTCAAGGTTCCACCACAGATCTATCTTTAACTCCTAAGAACATATTTTATTGAATGTGAATAATACCAGCCTTCTGGATGAAGATGATCTTTTTTAGGGATATATTTTTTGGGGAACTCCAAACACCTCTAGAGTTAAATGAAAGAATCTTCATGAGGGAGGATTCCTTGGAGCCTTTCCTACTCTAAGGGCCCTAGATATGGTGGCTTACTTACCAGTTCGAATATCATGTACCACATTTTGTTGTTCTTTGAGAAGGAATGATTTACTTCCAACAGGGTTCTGATAGATAAGGTCCAGAGCGATGCTTCCAGAGGAGGATGAATCTTCCTTGTCACGTAGATGAGGTCTTAGGGAATACCCGTTTTAGAGGGGAGGGGAAGGGGCCATAGAGGAAATAGGATAAATGAAATCTCTATCAATTAGAACACCTTGGCTCAATGAGCAAGTCAGGGAGGGAAAGGGGGGAAGAGAAGGGGAAGAGAGAAGATGAAGGGAGGGTTTGATGGATTCTCTAGGAGCATAGGGTATGGGGACCATAGAGGGAGGAATGGATGTCAGAGGAGAATAAAAAGAAGGGGGAAACCAGGGGCTAAGGAAGAGGGGGTAGGGGAAGACGGGATAGGGGATAGAGGGAAAAAAAAGGGGAAAGGTAGGGATAGAAAAGGAGAGGAGGGAAGGGAAAGAGAAGTACCTTGGGGGTCAAGGGAAGAACAAGGAGGATCTAGAGCTAGAGTTGGGGTAGAAGATGGAGCCAAAGATTCACCTACCATTGAAGTATCATCATAAAGATCCCAAGCAGGAGGTGATGTATCCTATTCGCTCAACGAAGAACCTATTTGTTTTTTAACCCATTTTCGAATTGGAGTTCGACTTGAATGAATTTTTTTTTTTACAGGAGGACTTGAGATGATCAACTTTATGGAAAGAGAAGCACCTGAAGAGGAGCCACCAATAATCATTTTTTTTATACCAAGTCTGAGGACCATTTACTAGCTCAACTTTTCTAACTAGACTGTCTCTGAGGTCCACTTTGAACTAAAACCATGCCCACTGCATATCAGGGTTATGATCCCAATTTGGGAAAAGGGAAACAAAGGTTCATATTTTATTCCCAATTGATTCTAAGGATTTTTCCATCTAGAACATGAGTGAAATTCCAAGAATTCTTTCCTATACCTTCATGACCATAGAGGTTTCCCTATTGGGGTCAAAACTTGGGTCCCATTTCTTGAGGGAGAGACTTGAAAGACCCCAATACTAGTTTTTCTCCAAAATTTCCTTCCAGTTGGATTTAGAGAGAAAAATGAAAATGAGCCAAACTTTAATTAAAATATGAAAGACATGAGTATACCCCAAACTTGGCACCCAACTAATGACCAGTCACCATGAGATATATTTCTCTCGTAGAGATTTTCCTGATAATTTTACAGCCATAGTCCTTCCACTGAAATTATCGACATCCTCTACTTGTAGGCTTTCCTGACCACCATCTGAACTAATCCCGGATATTTCTTGGTGCACTTAGGTTTCTGATTCTAGGAGGGGGCTTAACCTTCTTTTTCCACAATAGAAGGAAAATATTTGGGGAAGAGGGGAGGATAAGACGAAGGGGAGAAAGAATATTAACATACAGAGGAGGGGGGAGGAGAGAAACGAACTTCTCCAAATGGATAATTAAACTGGGCTCCTAGATCAAGAGAAGGAGATTGGGGTTCACACAAAGAGCCATTAAATCGATGATTCAGGGAGGATATAGCCTTTGTATTAAGGATAAATAACCAATCCCTCCACATGAAATCGTCTTGATTTTCATTGTTATACAATTCATAATCTACCAATTCAACCTTAGAATCCTCCATTAGTTATGTGGCAAGGGGGAGACAGGACACGCGAGGGTGACCGAAATGGGGAAGAGATATTCTGATTGCTATAAAGGGGATATGGGAGCTAGAGAAGGGAAGAAGAGTCCAGATAGGGATGGGCCTGCGACCATATAACCTACCTCAGGACCTCTGAAAAAACACAAACCCTTTCTTTATATATATATATAATATTCAATTTTTGTACATTTACTCTCATTTTAACATTTCTCAATATTTAAAAAAATCATGTTATAAGGTTTATTAAATAATTTTTATAACTAAAATTATATCTCAAATTAATTAATTTTTAAGTAAATTTTTTATATTGTATTTAAGTTTTATTAATCGTATTTTATAAATTGTAAAAAATAAATGTTTATAAACATAATATTGATATTTTATTAATTTATACACATGTAAAATAATAATAAAATATTATTAATTTTTATTTAAAAATTAAAAATCAATATCAAATTTCTAGCACTTAATTTTTAACTTTTATTTTCAAATATATTTTCTTGTATTTCCAACATTTAGATTTTCAAAAACTAACAAATATAAATACAAATGCAAATAAACATGTTACTTATTTAAATAATTTTTAATGCAAAAACATTAACTAAAATCTGAACTTATAAGATAAATAGAAAAACATTAACTAAAATATGAACTTATAAGATAAATAGACTATATGACCCACCGTGAAGCTTAAATAAACTATATTTGTTTTCCATGCAACAATCTCCAAAACAAAGTTTTAACTTTTATTTTCAAATATTTTTACTTGTATTTCTAACCTTTAAATTTTCAAAAACTAACAAATACAAATACAAATGCAAATAAACATGTTACTTATTTAAATAATTTTTAATGAAAAAATAATAGCTAAAATATGAACACATAAGATAAATAGACTATATGACCCACCTTGAAACTTAAATAAACTATATTTATTTTCCATGCAACACTCTCTAAAACAAGTGTTGTCTAGCAGCGTAGTCCCTGACTGTCTGGAGTTGGAATAACATTTTATTGTTTTGTTAAAAAATGGTGATGCTAAATGCTGAGAACGAAGCTCTATGATAAAGTGAATCAATCACAAAATGTTCCAACAGAGGAGAAGTATCCTAACAAAAACAAAGTCTAAACTCTTGACACATTTTTCACTCTCTGTTTCTCCAAAGCTATCTACACAAAAATTGCATATATTCCCAACACAGATATCTGAGCTAGAAGGGATAACAAGTGAAGAGTCAAATCCTCAATAAAGGGCTGAACTCAGGGCTCAAACAAATATCTTTGAAAGTCTAGAGTCCAGACTCTGCACCAACAACGATGCAACTAATTATGCACAAGACTGACAACAATATAACACAACTACCAACCCAGTGGAATCGTGAATAACCCTACTCTGGCCTGATTTCTACAGTTTCTTCAATTGTTGTAATATCATAAAGGAAATTCTGAATAATCCCAACTACTTTACATGCTTAGATCTCTACTCATTCAATGACCAAATATAGATTGTGTTGAGAGGAATTTACAGGTCGTTGGAGGATATGCATTTTCTCTCTGTATGAAATTTGTAGTTTGACAGTGGCTACAAGAAAAGATAATGTCCAACGATCTAGGTTAGAATGAAGTAGAGGTTGAATGATTACAGAACCTTCTAGACACAACCCACCTTGAATAACCTGTAATTTCTCTTTGATGAATGAAAACAAGAAAAAACATTCAAACACATAACTCTTTAAATTCTTTTTCAGATAGATTAGGTAATTTTGGCTACAATGTCTTTTAGACATCATTCCTTTAGCTTCATACAGCATAAATATTTTATGCACCTGCAACTAATCAAATACATTTTATTGTACCAAATTAAGAACAATTTAGTAGCAGAAAAAAATTTCACTTTCATAGGAACAAAAAATATATTTCCCCATCCATTATGTGCACTAATCAACAATTGATAATTTGATTTTTATACAACAACCTAGAATATTGATTCAAATACGAAGGACAATATGCATGGACTCTACCATATTTTAAATGAAGCAATATCAACATATAAATAGACAATATATTTGGTTTTACTGAAGAAAGATGTAATATCCTAAATGCAACACCTATAGGTACTTTGTAGATTTGGTTCAAGAGTAGTTGCAACATTCCTATTGGACTAGTTGGATCCATGGTGATCATCATAATGGTCTATTGTCTCATGGCTCTAACTTTATTCATGATGCAAATTTACATAACCATTGATCATGATGTTGCATACAATGTTGTTTTCCAAAAGGTAGGAATGGATTAGGTTAAGTACATAGTAGACTTAGGAGCCCTTTAGGACATGACCACTGTGCTAATGGTGGGTGTTGTAAGCCAAGCTCGGTACCTGAACCACATTGCAAGGACACATATGTTCCCACCATGGTTTTCATTGGTGCATGAGAAAAAAGGAACTCCAATCAATGCAACTATCATAATGGTCATAGCCATATTAGTTATAGATTTTTTCACATACCTAAATGTCCTCTCCAACCTGCTATCCATCAACACTTTGTTCATATTCATTATAGTATCCATAGCACTACTTGTGAGGAGATACTATGTTTTTGGCAAAACAAGCATTAAAAATCAGCAAAGGTTGATCATGTTTCTGGCTATAATCATTGGATCCTCAGTTGCCACTATTGTATACTGGGCTATGAGTGATGGGTGGATTGGTTATGTAATAACAATGCCTTTATTGTTTATAGGTACATTTGGATTAAGGTTGTTTGTTCCACTAGCTAGAATTCCAAAACTTTGGGGGGGTGCCATTGGTGCCTTGGATACCAGTTCTATACATTGCCATAAACATTTTTCTTTTGGGTTCCATAAATAAGGATTCTTGCAAGCTCAAAAAATAGATGAAAACCTTGTTGCTGGTTGAAAATGACAGTAATAAAAGTGGCCACTTTTAGCAATATTTGTAGAGACGTGGAAAAAAATTGCACTAGTCATAGGAGATGTAAACATTGGCTCGATGAATTCTTATGTATCAGCTCAAATTCAATACACTGTGTTTGCATATGTGTCCAAATTCAAATTTTTCATAGAAGAGAACTTTCTCTAAAATCAATAGAGACTAAAACATGTCCAAATTCAAATTTTCCATAGAAGAGAACTTTCTCTAAAATCATTTAATTAAAACATGAGACTTGCAAAACATCTCAAGAAAGAAATTCCCAGACAATTACTATATAACGGTTATATATATATATATATATATATATATATATATATATATATATATATATATATATATATATATCGAACCGGCATTGTAAGCTTCTAATCTTAAAAAATAAAAAATCTTGTTGTCACAGAAGCAAACCCACAATTCTTCCCCAACCCTATGCACATATCAATTTCCATGTCTAAACTCCAATGAACAATGGTCTACATCATATTACAACATGCCTTTGTGTTTATTAATTTAATGATAGGATGTTTTTATATTTCAGAGGGTTTCGTAGTGGTTTTATCACTCCATTTTGAGTGTCTTCAATTGACTCAAGGTTACCACATTTCGCGAATAGTTTTGAAATTATGTAGTCATGTAGGAATATTTTTTTTAAATAAAAAGGGAGGGCCTCATGACATATATTATCAAAAAAATGTAAGGTGAGTAAGCATAGTCCAGTCTTAGTAAACCAAAATGTCACGGGAAACCTAAACCAAAGATAGGGTATATAGTTAGATCAATCAGAATTAATGGCACCGGTCCTACCCGGTAGGGAAACCGCTGCGCTCGAGTCTAGGTTAACATAAAACATAAGCATAAAATTAAAAGCCATAGCATCATGAAAAATCTAGGGGAATGGTGACCTGTCGCCTTCTTTAGTCTTCCACGTGGAGCTTGCCTTGAAGGCAAAAGATTGTTGTGCTGGATCGAAAGGGAAGATATCTAGAAACTCATCCAGACGTACCGGGCTCCATGGTGCAAAGTAACGGAACCTGTGTTAGCTATGTGGTCTCTGGAGCTCAAACAATTAAGGCTGTGTTCCTCACGGAGAGAGCCACGCAGTTCATCGCCTTCATCTTCGGGCGTTCTACTCTTCACTTCGTCCTGCCACCCTTCCTTTCTCGTCGCACCTCCAGCATCAACCTTAGCATCCAGCTGCTGCTAAGGAACTTCTTCTACAATGCAACCAGAGGATCATCGGCCCAAGCCCGGGGATTGAGATTGCCTTTCACCTCCGCCGGACCACCAGCATCGCAATAATCTCCAGAGTCGAAAATCCGGCCGAAGTCGGTCCTCAACAATGCGCCAGTACGCTGTCCTCGTCAGCCTCCAACATGACAGTATCTATGGTTCCATGATCAATTTCCTTCTCAACAATGTTTGAGAGTCGAGCCTTCTCCTCTTCGCGAGCCTTCTTTCTCAACAAGGAGGAAGATATGACTAGAGCCCGTTCAAGATTTTCCCCGCTACCGCCGTTGTTCCTTTGGCGAAGCCGCATTTCAAGCGTAACCCGCCACGAGGGTGTACCGCCTCTAGTCATCATGCTGCGTAGCCTGCGAAAACACGCGAAGCCGAGACGGTGGGCGAAGCCACCTGAGAGCAATGTGACGAGGGACTTTACGTCTTAAATCTACCTGGAAGGATGTGGTGCTGTGGCCAGGAGCGTGAGCCGACCGGAGAGTAAGGAAGATTAAATACCAAAACCTCCTATACACGAGAAGAGTCAGACCGGCAAAGCAGAAAAACAAATAATCAAACTGTAAATTCCCATGACCGCAATTAAATTTACCCTCGCCAAGTTCATAAATCCTCGCTCACGGGAGGAGTCCATCCATTGCAGAGCTATAATGGCTGGCCAACATCCGTAATGGGTGTTTATGGAGGACTACCTCCAGCATTAAATCTCCGGCCTACTGCGAGGCCATTTGGCGCGCCTTCGCCACCTATCACCCCATACGGGGCCTGAAAGTCTTTGCTAGCCAAGAATCTGCACTGGTTAGAGAGTTCAGTCTCTGCCAAAGTAGTAGCTTGCCAGCAAATGAGATCCTCCTCGGCATCAATTCCTATGTTTGGGGATGATCTCAGAATCCCCATAGCTCCTAATACTACATGAGAGGGGATGGGAGGGATAAGGTTGGGCGATGTGAGTCTCCTTTGAAATCTCTCTAGAGACTCCAGAGTCTCCAACCGCTAAGTCCTCCGTGGAGGTCGGGCCATTAAGGATTGTTTTGGTAAGTCAATAATTACCGAGAGTCTCCTCAAAATTAGTCAAAATGCTGATTTTGTAACGCCATTCGATTCTCTCTTACAAGGTCGGAGAGTTCCTAACGTTGGTGTTTTCAAATCGTGAAACCTGCAATTAGATGGCTATCTTGCCTGTGTGGTTCCCGAGGACTACCTAGACCTGGGTCAGTCTGGGGTTGCCCCCGGAGGCCCCATCGGGTTAAGCTTGAGAAATCCAGGGCGGCGAGACCAAGCCGATGGACCTGGGAAGGGCTTGCTTGAGAGTGGCTCGAAGTTTCATATTTGGAGGTGCTGTGTTCCATCCTTCTAGTATTCTTTTCTCCTCGTGCCCACCGCATGTCTCTTTGGGGCCGTGGTGGCCGAAATCAGCTCAATAAATCTTATCACCCCATCCCATGTGTCGAAGGGAGGGGAATTTATTGAACTGAAGATTTCTTTTACTTTTCTTTTCCATAATGCCCAGAGGATAAATCCTGAGTGTGATGCCAGATATGCTGGAGAATTGGATTGTGGAAGGAGATAAATATCCCAAGAATAAGTGGTCTCCAATGCTACCAAGGGTTTCTTTGAGTTGCCAGATAGTTAGCTCTAATCCCAAATCAGCCGGGCTGTAATGATAGGAGCTGAGAGGTGTTCCATGGTCTCTTCATTTTGCATGTAGAGGGTGCATCTGGAAGGTCCTGTGAAGCCTCTTTCATGAGGTTGTCCCATGTTAACTGGGATGCTGTTTTGAGCCGTGAGCCAAAGAAAGAACGAGATTTTGGGCCACAGCCAAACCTACTCCAGATTGAATCACTGGCCTTGGTCTGGGAGATTTTTCTGCAAGTAGGCTTCCTTGACCGGAAAGAAAGTACCGGGATGTGGAATGACCTCAAATGGAGGGATGTCCCATTCCTTCCCTCGGTCAGATTTTCCTGGATTGTAGGCACTCCTGCCATGGTTTGAGATCAAGATTTTCTCTGATTTGCGGGTCTATTGAGTTGGTTTTCCATTGTCTCCTGGTCGTTTTCTGAAGTTGTGGGGAGCCGAACTCTTAACCTTATTGGAAATGTTTCTATTGTGAGTCTGCTTGTAGGGATTTCTAGGGCTTTCCATATCCTCTAGGTAGTCACAGCCATGAGTCTCCTAAATGAGTGCATTTTTCCATTCCTTACTCCAAAAGGCATGTCACGGGAACTAGGGGCAGCTTCCTCCATGTCGTTCCAAATGTTAGATCCTCAAGGTCATTCATCAATCCCATTAGCTGATTGTATCATGTTAGGTGCATACTTTGTTCTTGTTACGCATTTTATCTCTTTATATGGTGTTGAAGCCATCTCCACCACACTTTGGCCCCCATGATTTTGTTCATCTTCCCTGGGTCCCGGATTCCCAGCCCTCCACACTGCTGGGTTTGCAAAGCTTCTCCCAACCAACAAGAGCCCATTTCTTATTGCCGTGATGTCCCTTCCACAAGAAATTACGCTGGGATACTCCCATGGCTTTAATGACCTGAAACAAAATACTACAAGGCAGCAAAGAGATAATGGGTAGAGCTTATGTGACTCCACTTGAGTAGAAACCAATCGGCAGCAATATTTATGGGTCTAAAGCAGTCTAATTCGCTCAACCGATTTTCTAAGGAGAGGAGCAGACTGTCCCAAGAGATGGATTTTGCTGACTCATCAGAAAGAGGGATACCCAGGTAGGTGGAGGGAAGGGAGCTTCTGGCTATGCCTAGAAAAAAAGAGAGGTGGACCTGAACCGGGACTGGCGTAATGAGTAGTCATGTAGGAATATTAAACACGTACACATTTGAAATTAGTGACATCTATTATCGATGCGACATGAAATGTGGATGGTGGATTTTGAGTATTATTTTAAAGTTAAAATAGAGATAAGGACTTGAGGCTTTCACATGGCCTTGGTTGAGCACACATGTCATGAGTAGTTTTGGAATTATGTAGGCATGTGGGAATATTAAACACATACACGTTTGTAGTTAGTGACACCCATCGATGCAATATGACATGTGGATGGTGTATTTTTAATATTATTGGAACATGTCAAAGCAATATCATACCAAAAGTGAAAACAATAGACAATGTGGATTAAACTAAAAAACATAGATAAGGACTTCAAGCTTTGACATGGTCATGGTTGAGTATTTACTACAGGGTAAGAAGTAAAGGCTCCCGACCTAGACTTGTGAGATAATATGACTAGTGGATTATGGATAAGTATAATGAATCATATGATTGGGGCATTGGATGAACTTATTTTTGGAGCAGTTTTTTTTGGAGTTCATTTTGATGGAAATTTAGTTGTGGAGGCTTTAGTTTTTGGTTTTATGTTGAGTATTATTGGAACATGTCAAAGCAACATCAAACCAAAAGTTAAATTGGAAAACAAATATAAGGACTTCAAGCTTTCACATGGCCCTGGTTGAGTATTGACAACAGGGTAAGAAATAAAGGCTCCAAACATAGAATTGTGAGATAAGATGAGCAGTGGATTATGGATAATTATAATGGATTTAATGAATAATATGATTGGGGCATTGGATGAAATATTTGTTGGAGCAATTTTCTTTGGAGTTTATTTTGATGGGAATTTAGTTGTGGAGGATTTATTGATTGTTTGTCTATTGTTTCAAAAGAGTTATATGAACCTAAAAAATGTCCTCTTACAAGAAATGAAATCGACCATATGTGTGATGAATGTGTCCCTAAGCCACTTCATACATCCATTACTACGGATATAAAGGATGAGCCTCTAGTTTTAGAAAGGATGTAGGACCACATACTAGATTCAATGGTGAAGAAGTTATTAATTTAGATTCAACACATTATCTTGGGCTAACAAGCCATTTAGATTGAACACATTAAATGGAGCCATTAATGTCCATACTTATTGTCAAGCCAATCAATATTTTTGGAAATTCCAGACTCAATTGTCTATTAATATGGGCCTGCAACTACCTTAAGTTTAGAAAAAGTATTGTCAATTGAGAAGCAAGTATCTATGGTCATTTAATGCCTATCAAGTAGCATGAAAACATAATTTTTAGTGAGCTATTTTATTGTGGGAAGTCTGCGATTTCCATATCTATCAAGAAATAGAATAGCAATGAAAATTTTGTCATATTGTTTTCAATATTATTCAGATATTTTTTGTAGTTTTCTTTGGAGTTCATTTTGATGGGAATTTAGTTTTGGAGGCTTTGTTGATTGTTTTTCTATTGATTATTATTAGAACATGTCAACGTAACATTAGACCAAAAGAAAAATCAAACCAAAAGTAAAAACAATAGACATTGTGAATTAAATTGAAAAACAAAGATAAGGACTTCATGATTTCACATGGCGTTGATTGAGTATTGACATCAAGGTAAGAACGAAAGGCTTTGTACATAGAATTGTGAGATAATATTAGCATTGGATTATGGATAATTATAATGGATTTAATGAATCATATGATTGGGGAATTGGATGAATTATTTCTTGGAGAAGTTTTCTTTGGAGTTTATTCATCCATCCATTACTAAGGAGATAAAGGATGAGCCTCTAGTTTTAGAGAGGATGTAGGACCACGTACCAGATTCAATGGTAAAGAAGTTATTAATTTAGATTCAATACACTATCTTAGGCTAACAAGCCATGGGAAGATAACAGAGGCATGTGATGTAGCTTTGAAAAAATATGGAGTGGGATCTTGTGGTCTACACATATACATACACTTTTACATATTACATATATACTTACAAAGGGATCTGTGTAAATACATATATGGAAAGGAAGACACACATGGGGTTGTAGAACATGGTGAAATTATAAAATCATACAATGCTTACTTACATATTCTATCATAATATACTATCATGTATGATAAATAGCTAGACCAGATAGAAAAACAATTGTTTGGTATGATTTATTAAAGTACAATTGAAACTATTATTAGAAAAAAATGATTTTTCATGTGGCAGGAGAAAGATTTTAGATTTCATACAATTCAACATTACAAATAGTCGAGGTTTGAGCTTCATTGCCAAAGTATCCATGCAGGGAGTTTGGTGGAGGAAACAACGCATGTCAAAAGTATACTCAGATTGATTTCCTTTGGTGAGAACCATTAAATGAATTTCCCCAAGTTATCATTATGCTTCTTTCCCAACCCTTGCATCGAGTGGATTGGCAATGTATCAGTCAAATTTGAGGAGTCTGGACTGGAGGCTACATTATGTTACAGAGGAAAGTCCTTTTTGGGATTCAAAGGATCCAACACAAGGATTACCAACAAAATATTCAGTACTACTACTACCCATAACCTATATGAGCTCGATGGACATTGGGATCAATATTGATACTCTTCCCCTGATATATTTTATATGTCATTTATTTCAATATTTTTTTTTCTCACAGTCAAGGATGAAACATTTGGTTATTTTACATCCGCATTCCTATTTTGGAGGATAATTACTTTGAATAATATTGATACAGGAAAGACGAGAATTTTGAATGATGCCAAGGAGATAATCACAAGGCTCAAAAATCCAGTTGTTAAAAATTCATGGGTAAATATAACTTTGGAACCTATATTGGAAGCCAGTAGACACATTAGTATAGGTTCATCTTAAGAACTGAGAGGTATCCAATTCTCAATTTTTTTTGGTTTTTGCTAATCTTAATGTTTTTGACTTCTCGATCACTAGCTATATGTTATTGACAGGGTATGGCTCCAACAAAGTCCTCGCTTGTTTGGTCATATTTGAGTGAGAGCATATTGAAAATGGATTGTATTAAGGAAAAAGAAGAAAAGAAGATGATGCAAGATAAGCAATGTAATTTAGCAAAAGAAAGAAAGAGAAAATGAATAGTATGGAGACCAAAGTATTTCAACAAAACAAAAGATGGTGGATGGGAGTGGTTGCATAATGGATAACCTATATCCCTTGATCTTATTGTCGTTCCATAGTGATAGTGATTTGAGAATATTCATATGGGTTTGCAACTACCTCGAGTTTAATTCCATCATATTGTAAATGAGAAGAAATCCACATGCTACCATTGTCGACATAGCTCATTCAATCCATTTGAAATGTTGAACAAAACATGGGACATAAAGGAGAAAAATTGGTTAATAACTAGTTGTAATTAAGAAAATAGAGAGTGTGAATTACCACTCACATTAGGCTGGTTCCAATAAATGCAGGAAATCCGTTGAATAAACTACAGAAGTGTGTTTGGTTACAGATGCAAGAAAGTAGTTGAGTAAAATATATAAATGTGTGTGGTTAACGGAAATGCCTCGTGATCTACTAGAGGAGATGGGAATGCTGGTTGGATGTGTTGGTATCTCTGATATGCCCCCATGGAAGAAACCAAATCATATTCTGCAAGCCCTCTTGTATTTTCCATTGATCCATTCACTTGCACATCCCTCTTCTCCTCCATTTCAATTGGGTCTTCGGGAAACAAGCTTGCAACAGATCCATCGGACCTAGTTTCACTATAAACATCGAAACATTTTCTAGAGAGACAACTACCCATTTCTCAACAACCTAGTGGGTCCTGATCAGAAAACAACAGGGAGGGGAGACTAGGAACTCGCACGACCTAGTCTCCCCTCCCCGATGTTTCCTTCTTGTCTCCTCTCTCCAGTTCCAATAAACATGTTCCTGAGCTCGTGATTTCATCTCTCCCTTTTACCACGACTTTTGTAAAGAAATCAAAACGATAAATATGGCACAACAGTCTCATATCAATATCAGCATGAACCAACAAAAGGGAAAATGACTCACATATAAACGTCCCCTTAGAACTGTCAAAACAATGAACGGTCGAAAGAACTATGCGGAGGCACATGTGTAATTCATGTAGATTTGCAACAGTGCATGTTCCACTTCAAATACAACTAAAAATGTAATAATATGAATACTTTATATTGACTAATTTAATTACACACAAATTGTAATGAAATCTCTTCGTTGCCATGTGCCTACCATGCTACAAACCCCGACATGCATAACTCGTCTATAACCAAACTCTAAAACCCGCTCCTACCACCATTATGTTCATACTTGTCATTCTCCTTTAGATTATCCATCTATGGCGTAGTTGTCATTATTTTCCTCCTCTCCTTCGTTGAGGCTACCTTGTATAGTGAAAGGGTAGAGGTTCTAGCTAGATAAAATGGTAGGGGAGTTGGCCCAATATGCTAAAACAATAGGATATTATCAATCACAGGAGAAATGCTTGCAATCTCAGGATTCTAGTATTTCACAGAACTCTAGAGGTCAGTGTGAAGTGAGACATGGTAGATCAGGAATAAAAGGAAAAAAGAGGCCTGGACGACGCAAGTCATAGAAAAAGACAGATTTTGTTATTTTTTTAGAACAGGAAAGTATTTGTCTACCATTGCAACGAGATGAAAATGGTGCTAGTGTAAGTAGAAGAGACCAAGTGGTTAGTTCAAGTTCATGGTTTTCTCCACCCGAGGTTTCAAGGAATATATGTAGAGGTGATATTGGGTCAACTATTGACACGACATCTGAGAAACAAGTTGTAACTAGTAAGGGGCCTTATAGTCAAAGTGGTGACCTACTAAAATATGGGCTTGTTATAGCACTCATATTCACAATGTTGTTTGGATTGCTAGCCTCAAATAAAAGGGCCCAGATGTCTGGTGGGTTGAGCCAATCAACAGATGTTTGTAATAGAATAAAGTGGAAGGAGGTTATAAGGGAGGAAATTCAAGCTGCCTATTGGGCAGGAAGCCAGAAGTTCGACTCTAGAATTCATTCCCTAGGTCATAATTTTCGTGTTGAACTGTTCTAGCAGGGTATGGTAACCAAAAGGATTCCTCTTGATCCACTATTGAAAAACACAGGAGATGTGTGGCATGCATTCCTTCCTGGAACATTTGAAGATTTATTATATGGTTATAAAATTGTTGGAACATTTGAAGATTTATTATACGGTTATAAATTTGTTGGAAAATATTGTCCTAAAGAACATTGCAACAACCATTGGACCCTTTCCATGAGAGCAACTTGATTTCTAGTTTGAAAACATTATACAATGGAAGAGATTGTTGCAAAATTACTAATAGAACAATTTCACAACTTGCCATTTTTTCTTTTAATTTTCTTATATTCCTTTCATTAATTAATATACTAGGTTAATCTTACCAACCATACAAAGACATGGATTTGAAGTGATTTTTTTCAAAAATTATGGATTCTAGTATGATGAATGTAGCAAACTGCAAACAATTCTTCCCAGACTTAATAATTTTAAGTTGGAATACATATTTTTTATCATTTTGTATCTATTTGGAAATAAATTGTCATTATTTTGGGATGAAAAACTCATTTTTTAGCCTAGGTATTCTCCCTACTTAAATTCAAATGTTGTGAAAACAAGTTACTTAGTTTATCAACCTATATAGTGGCAAGCTTGAGTTCATGTTACTGAAATAAAATTCTCACATCCTTGAAGTGGTCTTGCATATTGTGCCATTATAGAGATGCCATCCAAATAAGCAATGAGAGGTAGAACATTATCATATGATCATATGCAATATTAATCATTTTACCCGAGGAGTGTTGGCCATATTTGTTCATGTTCATATGTGTAAGAAGCTAACTATTTTGATAATGATGACTTTAAGATGTGCTCCATTAGATATTTAATGGTGGAGGTAGACTCTCAAGATAATTGGGATGTTCCGTAGGATTTATATTTTCTAGGTTTTTGTTTTATCAAAGTATAATTCTGCATAAGGTAGCTCGCTTCATAGTGTTAGCAAGTCAAATTCCAATTATCTAAGCCATGGTAGAGAAATGTTTGAATTGAAATGCTCTATCATATTTGTGTGACCTTTTAGTGTTGTGATAGTTATCATTGATGGAAATGATGGCCATATTCATATGTAACAACTCCAACCCAACAAGGTTGTTGTGGGGTTGTTACTTAAAGGATTTAACTCTCTAAACTTAGCATAAAACCTTCAAGTATACTCTTTTCTTTGCAATGATTAAATCAAAGATTATAAGTGGAAAAAAACTAAATAAATTGATATATTATTTGTATCCAACTTGCTTCAATGATATAAGACAACTAGTGCAAACCTATATTAAGATCTAATGGAAGATATAAGGGAATCACATTCTAAGGATGATTTTCCTCCCAACCAATGAAAATACCATGAAGCCAATGACCCCCCCTTGTAAGTCCCCAACTCAATGAGATTATTCACTGGCTCACTTACCTAAATCTTAACTCAAAACCGAACACCTCTACCTAAGAAATGGTAGCATCTCTTCATAATACCATAATGAAACCAATAGTTGTGAAGTGGAGTGGCCTCTAGCTACAACACAACCTTTCCTTTCAATGTTCCAATATGAAAGAACTCTAACCCCTCTTTCCCTTGTATTGTACTACCACCAATGGTAGGGTTCTTCTTCCAAACAATGTAAGGCTCAAATATCAGGATTTATTACCCTCTCTTGCTAGGTACAACCCAAGATTCCAATAACTTCACAAACATGTGAACCAAAAAAACTTTCATTTCCTCATAACACAACCAGAATATATAACACCAAAAACCCTAATAGTACTTTCATTTCCCATGTAATTTTGATTAATATGCATTCAATATACCATGAGGTAGAATTTCCATGGTACTTTTTATTGATGCTCGAAATTGAATCGGAGCACAACACCTAAAAACACTCTTGTAGTTCTCTCAAGGTGAAAAATGGGGAAAATTTATA
>SNQJ01S0042002.1:13733-29466 GCA_010110895.2 Picea sitchensis
GTTCATTTGTTCATTGCTTATTTACTCTACAGTTATTGGATGATAATGCTTCATTGATATAACACTTGGATTATATGGTTAAAAGGGATTAAATTGCTCTGTTACTGATTCACCCCCCCTCTCAGTAATATAACAACTAGGAGGTATAATTACAACTAATGGCCTAAAGCCGACATAAATAAAATAACATTACTAATATAATATGCCCCAATTAAGGGGTAATGAGCCAATATTAGGGCTTAACACTACCCCACAAAGTTGACCTCCTCATTGCGTTGCTACATCGAACTAGCCCACTGGTCTTCCATCATTTATCTTTGGTGGGACTTTGAGTTTTAAGGTCGGGTTTCTGCTCACCTTTGTACTCCTGATCATGTGGTAAACCACAACTGTTGTTGCCTGGGTATTCTCAAATATCACAGAGTTTCACTCCAACCAGATTTGCCAACTAATTATGGAAGGCAGCGTGTTCCACTTTAGATGCCAATGAAACCATTCCTTAAAACAAAACTGTAAATTTGTACCATACCAAACAAAATTTAAATTTAATGTTGCTAACATCTCTTTCCATACTTGTTGGGTAAACCTGCAATTTATCATCAAGTGTTGAGTTGTGTCCAAGTCTTATTTTCATAGAGCACAAATACTCGGACCAATATGCCTTCTTCTTTGTAAATTTTCCCAAGAGAGGATCATGTTTT
Source organism: Picea sitchensis (assembly GCA_010110895.2). Lineage (NCBI taxonomy): Eukaryota > Viridiplantae > Streptophyta > Pinopsida > Pinales > Pinaceae > Picea > Picea sitchensis. The sequence goes on from SNQJ01S0042002.1 coordinate 14,435, forward strand.
CCATCATTAACCATGTGAAAAGTTTCAACTTTAATGCCAAATCCCAATTCCATAAACCACCATGCCACCATTTATTGCTCTTGTGTGGAAAAACCTATATAGAGAAGTAGGCTACCTATGCATATTAGCACAAAAACACTAATTTGTTTTTACGTTTTGCACATCATATTTATAATTGAAGATGACCTTCTACTCGTTGAAGACAAAAGTGTTTTTCTACATGAATTAAATTTGTTACTCAGATCAAATCACACTCAACACTCCGTAGAAACCAAAATGATTCAAGATTCATGCAATAAATTTTTTAGTTGGATCAAAATAAAGCCTCTATAAGAATATCATAAAGATTCACGTTGGATTAAAAAAAAATTCATTTGTTTAAAAATATTTATTAGATAAAAAAATTAATTTTAAAATACAAAAATTTTAAAATATTCTATAACTCTAAGTGTATGTGACATGCATTGAATTTAATACACATTTAAATTAAACTATGAAAACAATTTATAGTTTTTTAGTTTTTGATTTATACATCAAATAAGTTTATCTTATATACTATATTCATATGGATAATATACCAAGTTTCTGGTTGCTATGCTATAGATTTAAATTGTGGTTATCTCATCTAAGTTTAAACATATGAATCATGTTGTATTGTGTTAATTCTAACATTTGGGTTATGTGTTCAACTAATTAGCTTATCTCTAAAAACTACAACAAATGAGTCTTCACTCTTTGCATTCTAACCAACTTATTCACTCACTTTATTTGGAATATTATTTAAACAAATAACTAAGTTAATAAGTACATAAACTCAATACAATATTTTTTGGAAAATTATTTTTCAGATAGAAATTATGTGAAAAGTTATAATTTAGTTAATGAGAGCTTTGACCATGTATCTTTGTTTTTAATATTAATATCTATAATATGTATTCTTATTATTATTAATACTATATTAACATATATACATACATTAATTTTTGTAAATTGTTTTCAAGTGTTTGATATTTACTTTAGTTTTTAACTTGGAATTACATATAATTATTACTTTAAAACATCTATAAGAGGTAGATAAGTAGCTTTGCTGCTAATTTCACCTGTTCACAATACTCGCCAAGCCATCATGTGATTTAGCTCGTTGAGATTCTTTTGTTTCTCTTTCTATGATTGTTGATGCTACTTGATTTAATAGATATTCCCCCAGTCTGATCGGTAACTTGATTTACAACAAGTTGTGAATTATTCTTTAGCCCAACTTCATGAGCCTCTAGGAGTTCTCTTCACTTGTCTCGGTCAGGACATAACCTTGCAATCCCACGCACAAGATGCGACAAATCCAGCTTTGATATACATAATATTTTCAAGCACCAATATCACCATTTCGAAACTGAGCAAAGACATCTTTAAATGTTGCAAACTATTGCTCATTGCCTCTATTTTACTCATTTACACCATAATTGTATGTTAGCTCGAGAACTGTTGTCTCTTTCCTCATTGGCACATCCAGTATTGTGATTGTATACTCTTACGAAGGGTTATTTGATTTTCTCAAGAGCTTCATCCCAAATGCCTTTTCATGAAAATTGATGGCTTAATCAAGAGCCCAAAGCAAAACATGATTTTACATAGTGATTCTAGCGTTGGACCTCCTTGAGTAAGTCTTGGATCCTTCACAAAAGCTATTACTACGCTCTCCCCTCTAACAAGACTTTATTGTCTAGTGACATCATCTCCCTTAGCTCGAATGTCCTCAACCAACTTGTAACTAGTAACTATCTTTAGTTACAATTGCAAAATGTCCAAACCATGTGCCATAATTGTTAACTCCAAAACAAAATGAGAGTCCTCAAGCCTATATCCAAGGAAAGCATTCGAGTGTTGGATTAGTATAGAATTTGATGGTTCTCCCCAAGATTCCATTGCTTCTTGAGTAACTTTTGTGACAAAAACCATACTGAGCTTCTTCTGAAATTGCAAAACCATAAATTTGTTATTCATCTAAAACTTTTTCACCATAACACTATCCATTTCTAAACTTATTTTCCCGAATACCAAAATGGTGTGGTGAATAACAATAAACATAGAATTATAAAAACATTATAAAAAAAAATCCATAAAACACATAAGTACTTGTTGACAATTTTGAGTCATCTTATTTCTCCTTCATGTAAGGACTTTTTTTCTTTTTTTAAAGAGAGAATATTTGAGCCATAACACTTTACCTGGTGTTGATTTTTAACTTGTCACTTTAAAAACTAAGACAAGAAATATTAGATATTGAACTTGGGTCCCATAAGAGGGGACTTTTCTTTCTTTCTAGGGGGTTTTCAAAAAAAAACCATGAAGAACAAGGAAAAGAGTCGCTAGTCTTATTTTCATTTTCTCTTATTACAAACCAAGACCAAGAAGTAAAGATTAAGAAAAAATAAAAATAAAAACTTCTTTTCCAGGAGCATGTTTGAGGATTCCATCATAAATACAATACTCATCATCCACTAGGAACCAAATTTAGGCAAATAGGATAAACTCCCAATGAGTTGTCACTATGCCACAACTCAATCAACTAGAAAAAAAATATTTAGTAATAATGTTATGGAATGAACTCTTAGAGCATGTTTGAGGATTCCATCATAAATACAATACCCATCATCCACTAGGAACCCAATTTGGGCAAATAGGATAAACTCCCAATGAGTTGTCACTATGCCACAACTCAATCAACTAGAAAATACATATTTAGTAATAATGTTATGGAATGAGATTAAGAAAGAAAAATCATTCGTTGTATATCATCTCTTACGAAAATCAATATTTTTTTGGAAATTAAAAAATATGTTTATATGATTATCAAATTTTAACATAATTTTTAATATATATTTATAGTAGAAATACATTTTATAAATAAAATATTTATATCTATATATCTATATATATATATAGATGGATGGTGAAATAATTATTCACATTATCTTGTTTCTATTTAATTCTTCTAATTGTTAGAAATAAAGAGATGTGCTCATTTTTCCATAGACAATATAGTTATATTGTCACCCCACCATAGGCACGTAGCCATTCCTGAGCACTTTTAACCTTGATAGATAGAATAATTCCGGAAGTAGACCTTAAAACCAATAGCTAACCAAGGAAGTGTATCTCTCTCCAAGGCTAGCATACCAAATAGAAAGTCCAAACCATAACCAAGTCAGAAAGTCCAAACCATAACCAAAGACCAAAATCCTAGTTGCAGTAGCTGCAGCTGCACTCCAAAATTGTGCACCACTAGTCTGTGTGAGCTGTGAGAGTCAAATGAGCTCTAGAGCCCTCTTATTTATAGTCTTCCAAGTGACCTAACTGGGCCGACTTGTACTTCTGGAGAATATTAATTTAATATAAATTATTATCTTGAGTCGACTTGTCTTCTAGGGTTATTATCCAATGTTTTAGGGTTTCTCTTTCTTCTCGAAATATTCTAGTCTCATCAACGATTATACGTAGAGGTTAATACCTCCTGCAACTACCATACTATCAACACTCCCTCCTAGCTAGGGAGGTATTAAAGGCAATGGTATTGAGCACAAACGAACCATTCAATCGACATCATCATCATAGCCACACAAGATATCTCATGATCACGTAGATCAACTCATGAGCAACATCATCACTATCAGTATCATCTGATAGCATCAACTGCATCATCTCTCGAAGCCATACTCCATTTGAGTAATCGAGCATGATGTTGAATAAGTCATTCACTTCACAGAGTGATACAAGGACCATTCTTCTAATCCTGGCATATGTCCTAGAAGAATAATTGTTCCAATAGATGTTCAAAGCCACGCCATGGGCTACAAGAACCATTCTTCTAATCCGGACTATGTCCTAGAAGAATGATTGTCCTGGACCATTTTCCCTCTGACCACTACTGTGAACTCAAGGAAAATGTTTGACGTGTACCAATTTCTCCACTCTGGTCACCACTATGAACTCAGGGAGATGGATCATTCTTCTAATCCAAACAATACATGAATATAATTATAATTTGAAGTATTATTCCCGGTCTTGAACGTGAATAATAATTCTATGCAGTTTTGAAATTATATCTCTACGATTTTGAATGGGAATAATACTTCTCTGGGGTTTTGAAGGAGGTATTTTATTTCTTTATTTCTAACATTATATATTGGTGGTTTTGAACGGGAATAATACTTCTCTTTGTTTTTACCTTTTTTTACCAGAACAATCTATGTAGTTTCTCTCGATTTTCGGAAATTATTTTTGGCTTCTTCAACCGGTTGAGCAATTGGACACGTGAAATGAGGTGAGTCACTTTTTACTTTGATTCAATTTTAATATATTTATAATCTATTAACGTGTGAAAATTAAAGAGATTTAAATATATATTATTTATTTATTTATTTAAGTTTCATAAGTAAAAGTTGATTTGAGAGATAATAATTAATATCATTATTATCAATTAAATTTATTTATTTTCCTTTTTTAAAGTCAATCCAAAATAATAATTGTTACATTTTTTCTCTTCTTTTCAATATGATCACTCCACCACCTATTCCAAAAATTCAGCCTAACAGGGGGAGGCCCCCTAAAATCACCCTAGAGATCCTTTACGATTATATGGAATCAGTAGAAAAAAAGAGAGAAGAGAGAGATGCCAAAAGCCAAATAGAGTTAGAATCATTAGAAAAAAGGAGTGAAGAAAGAGACTTAAAACTCCAAATAGAGCTAGAGACAATGATTGATTAAAAAATTAGATTCTTCAAAGATACCATTCAAACTCAAATAGAAGATAGATTCTTAGGGTTCAAGAGTGAATTGTAGACAATGAAGGATAGGATTCAAGAAATGGAAAAACATAAACAATCAACCCAAGAAGGAGAGGTTGAAGAAAATCACAACTTGAAAGATAGAATTAAAGAGCTAGAAGAAAAACTAACCAACAATTTGATCCTCAGTAATATGGAAAACAAATTGGATATCAAACCCATCAAAGAGGAAATGAATAAGCTAATCGAATTGGATGATGAGCGTAACAAAAGAGCCTTGAACCTCATAATTTTTGGTATAAAAGAACATGAAGAGGAGGATACACTAGCAATAGTAAAAGAAGAATTAAATAATAAATCACAAATTGATACAACTTACCTCATAGAAGCAAAGAGCCTAGGAAAAATAATTGATCACAAAGATAGGTTGATCCGTGTCAAAGTAAGTTGTAATGACCATAAATATAGCATACTCAGTAAATCTCCAAGCTTAAAAGGGTCAAGAATATTTATAAATGAAGACCTCATTCTCGAAGACCAAGTTGAATTAAGGAAGGAAGTTCAAAAGGTAAAACAAGCCAGGAAAGAAGGAAAATGGGCAATAATTAGAAATCGAAAAGCTATTGTTAGGGATAGAGACCAAAAGGATAATAATAAATAGGAATTTGGGACACTTGGGATCCTTTTTTGGAATTGTCCTGGCTTTCCATGGCGCAAAGGTCCTATGATAAGTTGGATCCCGAGTGATATTGATATTATTTGTCTAGATGAAACTTGGGAGCATGAGGATTCTAAGGTCTCTAACATAGAAGGATTTGTCTTATGGTCAGCATGGAACACAAAATACTACTGTAGAGGGATAGGAGGCATAGTTTGTTAAATTAGAAAGAACATTTCTCCTCACATTCAACTTCATAAGATTGACCCTCTCAATCAGTACATTTGGATATAAATTTTAGACACCAATGCTAAGAAGATGCATATAACAATTTGCTATTTTGCACCTATTAATTCTACTTTTTATAAGAAAAACAATCTAGATAACAATTGTGCCTATAATAATTTAGAACAAGATAGTTATAGTTTGAAAAATGAAGGTAATATCCTCTTGCTAGGAGACTTTAATGTTAGGACTACAACTAAACAAGCTACTCTTTTAAGTATTAATTCCAACCATAATCCTTTATGACTAGATGAGGACCTTGTTTTAACTACTATCTACAAAAGAATCTCTGAAGACCTAATTGAGAATTTGTTTGGTATGGAATTGGTCAAGCTCTGTAGCTCTCAAGACATAATAATTTGCAATGGAGTAATGAAGTGGCCAAAATCCAACCAAATGACTTGTATTCATGGGCTAGGTAGTAGTGTTGTAGATTATGTGATATCTGATATCCCTGTTTCCAACTAAATAACAAATTTTGACCTTTTAAATGACCATGAACCCAACTCTGATCATAAACCTTTAACCCTAACTCTAAACTTTTCCATGCACGAGAGCACCATTAAAGAGAATTATGATAATCAAAGGCAATTACGCTTTGACAAAAGTTATCCCTTGTCCCCTACCCTTTTTGACATATGCATTGACAAGTTAGATTATTGTTTGGAAAAAGAAGGTTGTGTCAGCCCTACTCTCACTGGTATAGTCATCGATATTCTTCTTTATGCCAATGATATCGTTCTTATGGAAAGGAGTCCCCATGATCTTGAAAACCAACTAAGAATCCTCAAGGATTTTTGCTCCAATATGGGTATGACTTTTAATACTGATAAGACTAAGGTCATGATTATTAAATCCAATAAGATCACTTGTGACACCTTCGTATATGACAACAACAACTTGGAGGAAGTGGCTTCATACAAATATCTTGGAATTGATATTCACCACAAGCTCAATTGGAATTATAACATTGAGAAAAATATTATTGGGGGATGAGAAGCTTATTATGGGCTTGAAAACAATTGTAAATCAATTGATATTTGGAGTTGGGATAAGAAGAAACTCCTCTTTGAGACTCTGGTTACACCTGTTATTATTTATGGGTGTGAAGTCTGGGGATGTAGTATATCTTGTGAATCCTAGAGAAAGATAGAAAAAATATAAAAGTATTTTATAACCCATATCTCAAAATTAAAGGAAATACGCCCTATCCCATCATTCTCTTGAAAACAAGCCTCTCCCCCATTAAGAGCATGGCTATGACTAGATACCCAATGTATAAGAACAAGTTAAACAACATGGAAGACAAGAGGCTTCCTAAAATTGCTTCACAATCGAGTCATAACCACCATCGACTCAAGCGAGGATGGCATAAAGATGCCCAGTCTTGGCTAAACTATTGGGGAATCATGGAAGACACCATTTTGCAGAATAAAGATACAATTAAAAAAATCATCAAATCAAAATTTAAGGAGAAAATGTGGTGTGATAAAGAGTTAGAGGAAAAAANATGGCATAAAGATGCCCAGTCTTGGCTAAACTATTGGGGAATCATGGAAGACACCATTTTGCAGAATAAAGATACAATTAAAAAAATCATCAAATCAAAATTTAAGGAGAAAATGTGGTGTGATAAAGAGTTAGAGGAAAAAAGAAAATTAAGGTATTATAAGGATGCAATCAACCCTAATCTATAAGATCAAAATTATCTATCTATTTTTCCAAGTGTATAGAGAAAAATAAGCATTGATAAGATAAGAACAAATTCTCACAAGCTCCATAGTGAAACTGGGCGTTGGTCAATTCCTAAAACGCCATGGGATGAAAGAGTGTGTCACCTTTGTGACACTAAGAAAGTTGAAGATGAAAAACACTTTCTCTTAGATTGTCTAGCCTATACCCATATTAGATCTCATTTTCAAAATATTTTTCACACTACCAACCTTCCTAACCTCTTAACTCAACAAAAGTATGGTGATCTTGGAAAGATTCTCTTAATGCTTTTCGAGCACATAAACAAAACTATAAATAATTGCAAGTAATCACATACCCTCTTAAGGTTCGATAGACCAATTTGGTCTTAATGGACGTTAATCATCATCATCATCATCAGTTTTCCATGGTATATCAACAATATGTCAACCTGGACCATTCTCCACAGGGAGGATGTCTGTCCACCAACAATTTGTCCTACCTCGACCATTCTCCACCTAGAGAAAATATGTTCATCAACACACTGACTATCCATCTAGTTGGAAATCATTTCCAACACTAGTGGTAGTCTCTATGACAATCAGAACAATGCCATCCAATAGAATACAACTGTGTTTGTTCATAGTAGTATACAACTACCATTCAATGGTACACAACCACTCCTAGTAGCACATGGATACTAATGAGTGACACATAGTCACAACCAGTGGAACATATCCACCATAGTAGCATACAGCTACTATTCATAGGCATACAATCTCCACAACAATCATATCATCTGATATCAACCTGCATAACAATATCATGATACAAACTGAGTCATATGGGCCATTCCTCCACTCACATCTGTGAGATATGGAAGAGCATCTACCCTAGGAAAGTAAAAACATCATTCATGGGATATCTGGACTATTCTTCCCAAGCATAGAAGAATAATTGTCCCTAATTTTTGAGCCTGGACCATTCACCTAACCGGGCCATTCCTCCGGCACTAATCACAATGCAACCTGGAGAGAATGAGTTTTCCCTAGGTAATTCCTATCCCTGATTGTTGAACCTGGACCATTCACCTAACTGGGCCATTCTTCCAGTACTATTCATAGTGCAACCTAGAGAGAATGAGTTTGCCCTAGAGAATGACTGCCCAAGCCATTTCCTAATGGAAATGATTGTCCTCCATCAACCTCCTTTAACAGACCATTCTTTGAAACTCCTCACAACTATGAACTTTGAAAGAATGACTTCCCAGAGTGGCAAACCATTCTGATTGACCACTACTTAGAGTGACTGCCAAGAATAATGATTGTCCTAGACCATTCCCCCACACTGGCAACAAGGGGAATCACTGTCTATGTTACATCAACAATATATCATACCATTTTCATTACGAAAAATGAATGTACGATTTGGACCATTTTTTGAACTAGAAGATGTTTGTCCGTCAGAAATATTGGGCCACTTTCCGGACTGGAAGGTGACTGCCCAACCTGGACCATTTTTCGAACTGGAAAATGACATCCCATAAATTAATAACATATCGGTGCTCCCTCCCAACCTGGGATTAATCTCTTCCTTTTCCATTAAGGAAGTCATCTCCATGAGTACCAACTTGTCCCTTAAGTAAGCAAACTTTTCATCTTGGACATAGGCTTTTCCAAAATATCTGTTATCTGCTCATCTGTGAAGATATAATGGAGAACCACTTCTCCCCTCCAGACTCTATCATGGAGAAAATAATACTCTATCTCAATGTGCTTCGACCTGCCATGGAACACTGGGTTCTCTGAAAGCTTCACACAACTCTGATTATAACAATATATCACAGTCGAATCCAACACCTGATCAAACAGTCCATAAACCAACTTACGGAGCCACACTGCTTCCGTACAAGCATCAAAAGTTGCAATATACTTTGCTTCTGCAATGCTTGAGTAAAAAAAACTTATGTTTCCTGCTAGCACATGACATCATGGAAAAGATCAAATGGAAACATATCCAAGTAGCACTTCTTATGTCATCTGCACTCCCTGCCCAATATGAATCGTTAAATCCATGCAGTTGTATATCATAAATCAAATGTCTCAGAAAGCAAATATATGGCTAAGTATTCTCCAAATACATTAACGATCCAATCAATTGTCGATATAAAGATGGGTCTACTAGATCATAGTTTCTCATCTTCTTCAGATCTGTCATCATGGAAGTTTGCCATAGATTTTGCAATCCATCATCCTGAACTTTTGAAGAATCATTTCAATACACTTCCTCTATCATAGGAAGTTTTCACCAAGATTATGTTGTACATGAGAGGCTCTGTACTAGGTTGCTTGAATCCATACAAAGTCTTCTTCTATCTTCATACATGGGTCTCTTTCTGGTATATCTCAAAACCTTGATGTTGTTCTATATGTTTCTCCTTCAATTAATCCATTGAGAAGAACAATCTTTAAATCCATTTGATGTAAAATCCAACCCATGGATACTACAAGAGATATAATGGCTCAAGTAGAGGTATGTCTAGTTACTGGAACAAGTTGTCATCATAGTATTCTCCCTCCTTCTAGGAGAACCCTCTAGCCTTGAGTCTCTCCTTGTATCTCTCAATGCTTAAGTCTTTTTCACAATTTCTCACATACATTGTTCTTCATCACAACTTCCTTCCATTCCTTCTGCTCAACTACTTCTAATGGGTTCAAACTAGTTCAATTGGTTGTTTTGACTTTTCTTTCTTTCTTGGAATCTTCATGTTCTTCATCATGTTTCTCTTTAATATTGGAGTCCATGGAATCTTCTATAGATTACATGCCCTTCTTTCCTGAAGGATCTAACTTTTTCCTTCCGCCATATGAACGTAAATGTAGATGGACAACCAAGGATATTCAAGGCTTGTTTTCGAAGAAGACTTCTTCTAGAGTCAATATGAACACATGCTACTTATCATGGATGCTACTTCCAATGAAGAACATGGACATATACTTCATGGTGTTCATAGATTCTTCAATGGATCATATCGTTGGGGATTAGCTCCCTCCTAATCCCAGTTTCATGCCTGAATGAGAAATATGCATGCTCTTCTTTTGGAATTATGTGATCATCTCCCTCCATCTGAGAGAGTCCATGCTTCCATCTGTTGCATCTCTCTTTGCTTTCTGCAAAGTGTCAAAATCCTATTGTGGTTTCCTTTTGATTCCTGACTTCCTTCGAGTCTGATTCCTCTAAGTATTTTTAAGTTTGTTTCTATTTGTTTTGATTGATGCCCATCTGGTAATTGTGTCATCCTTATAAAATTCTTCTATTATAGCTTCCACAAGGATTTTTCGTCAAACATATTTCACAAGGGTACCTTCTTGGAACAAGAACAACAAGAGAAACCAAGAAATATCTATCTAGAGGAGATGTTAGTTCATATTGCAAACAAGTATAATAAGTATTTATATCAATAGTATTCATATGCAGTCAAGTATTCATTGCACCTAGCAATAATAGAACCTTTCAAAGACCGCTTTCTCAATTTGTAGTGTAGCAACTATCACCCTTGATATATACAAATTTGAAGTTTAACAATTTAATCAAACCTGGAACCTGAAGCCTCACTTGCTATGGAGGGTGCACTTGTTCTTCTGAATGCACTGAATCAAATATTACAGCTTGGACAAGGTCTCTAGTACTTTCCCTACAAACACACTCATGTTTTGCTAGATAATATAACTTAGATAGCATATACAAGTGCATACCTTTGAAACCTTGTAGCATCGTCCAACTTGTCTTCCAATCTGAAACTAGATACCATCTTGACAAGAAGAGATTAGAAACTCAATCAGAAGATTCAATGATTAGAACAAGCTAGAAACTCTAAATTTCAACTTTGACCACAAAATCAATTTGACCAGAAGTCAACCTTTGACTTTGACTTTGACCAACCAAATTTGACTTTGGCTTTGACCAAAAATTTAAACCTGAATTTTTTGCTGGCTGAGAGTACCAAGAGGTGCACTAGGCTAGGGCACACTAGAATGTCAAGGAATTAGGTCAAAATATTCACCATAAGTGCCCGAACACAAGGGTTAGGGTTTGTTGCAGCTGCATAATTAGAAAACCTAGTTGCAGTTGTAACTGGTGCCACAATGAGCTTAACAAAGAACTGTCGCACTACCTTCCAATAGCTAGACCGTCTTGAAGGTGGCGTGGGCTTGCTCATTTTTCCATAGACAATATAACAATATTGTCACCCAACCATAGGCACACAACCATCCCCGAGCACCTTTAACCTTGACAGACAGAATAATTATGGAAGCAGACCTTAAAACCAATAGCTAACCAAGGTAGTGTATCTCTCTCCAAGGCTAGCATACCAAATAGAAAGTCCAAACCATAACCAAGTCAGAAAGTCCAAACCATAACAGAAGACCAAAATCCAAGTTGCAGTAGCTGCAACTGCATTCCAAACTTGCCCACCACTAGTCTGTGTGAGTTGTGAGAGTCAAATGAATTCTAGCGCCCTCTTTATTTATAGTCTTCCAAGTGACCTAACTGGGCCAACTTGTACTTTTGGAGAATAATAATTTAATATAAATTATTATCTTGAGCCAACTTGACTTTTAGGGTTATTATCCAACGTTTTCGGGTTTCTTTTGCTTCTCGAAATATTCTAGTCTCGGCAACAGTTACACGTAGAGGTTAATACCTCCTGCAACTACCATAATATCAACACTAACAACACCTTGCCACTGAGCTTATTCCACCATCAACCCAAATTCAAAACCATCTTGATTATAGACCTCAAAACTTTCTTAATCCAGGGTTGATGTGATAACATTGTCCCTCACTCCAAAACTAAGATTGTCAGTAATTTTAGTATAATGCCTTGTAGGTCAGCTTTGGGTTGTGATTGTTATCCATATAATGCTTCATCCAATATATCTTGTGGTTGTTATATATGTGAAGCATTACAAACTATAATTACACCAACATATCCCTTATATGTGGGATTTTATTCCACATTAATAAAGTATCTACTCTTGCCATGTCCATGGGTGTGTAAGTTATGTGCATATATGTGTGTGTGAATAATACCACATGCATAATGATTGCGAGAACACTAAATTAGAAGTAACTCTTAAAACATACCTTTATGAGAATTCCAAGATAAATGCCATCATTTGCAAGAAATCCAATAAGGGTCGATGGGGTAAACTTCCATCGATTTATCACTATGCCACAAAGTGACTGTCAGTAAATTGAAAATTTAGTAAAAATGCTGTGAAATGATATTGTGAAAGGGAAACATTGGTTGGATGCCATTTGTCACAAAAAAAATAACATTTTTTTTTGGCAAAAATAACAAGAAATTGTTTACACAATTATCAAATTTCAACAAAATTCAAGAAATTTGTTGTAAAAATTATATATATTTACTACACCAAAATATTTTATAAATAAAATGTCACAAAAAATGTGTATATATAGAAACATGGAATATACACAATTACATATAAAGTGAGCCCCAAGGGATAACTTAATTGGTTAAACAATTTGTCTCGAGGGATGTTATCGACATGAAGAACATTGGTCATATGATCAAATATGGTCGAGACCTTAAGGGTTACTAGAGATTATTGTAGTTAGTGGTTGAGCCACCCTCCATCCAAATATTTTTAGAAAAGAAGGAAAACTATGTAAAGTTTTCCTTGGAAAAAAAATTACATATAAAATATAAAATAAAGTGTTATTGAAATTTTTTCCTCAAAATAAAACCACACTAATCCTATTAAACATTAGAAAAAAAATCACTAACAACAAGGCCAATTCTATTTGTTTTCTTAATAATCACATTTAAATGAAATAAAATTCTCAATTAAAATGTATGACTTTATTTAAAAAAAAATAAAAATTACTCACAAATACATAAACACCTCTCGATAATTTTGAACCTTATCTTCCATAAAACCACTTCTTTCCTTTTTCATTTTTTGTTTCCATAAAACCAATTCTTTCCTTCTTTTTTCTCACTAAACACAAATACATAAACACCTCTCGATAATTTTGAACCTTATCTTCCATAAAACCACTTCTTTCCTTTTTCATTTTTTGTTTCCATAAAACCAATTCTTTCCTTCTTTTTTCTCACTAAACATTGGAAAGGGGCATTGTTAAATAAAATGTACCAAAGATTTTTAGTATGAATAACTATTTGTTTTTTACATTTTTTTTGTTTTTTACATTTTTATATTTATATTTATATGGAACAAAATTCTCCACAAAAATACACTATTTTGTTTTTTTATAATAATACAAGTAAGCAAACATCATTAAAATTCTCCATTACAAAAATTAATTATATATATATATATATATATATGGAATAAAATTCTCCATCACAAAAATACACTATTTTGTTTTTTATAGTCATGCAATTAAAAAGCATCACAAACCACATAAACATTTTTATTTTTTTTTCACATATTTTTATAATCATGGACTCAAATAATCACGCATAAGCATTTTTATAATCACAATACACTATTCTAGTTATTTGAGTCCATATAAAAGCGATTGTTTTTTATAATCATGCAAGTAAGAAAGCATCAAAAAACACACGAAAACGAAAATATGTAAAGCATCACAAACAAACAAGCATTTTTTTATATTTTTGAGTCCACTTATTTCTCTTTCATAGAACCATTTCTTTCTTTTCCATTTAAGAGAGAATATTCGAATGAAAGTCCATAATGCTTCACCTAGTGTCAATTTGGAGCTTGTCGCATTAGAAATTAAGACAACCTACAGTGTTGAAGAAGATAAATAAAGATAGGTAGAATATTGAAATTAAGTCTTATAGGAGGGGGTATCTCTTTCTTTATCATAAGTGGTTGTCAAAAAAAAATTGGAAATAAGTATGGAGATAAACGAAAAAAAGAGTATGTGGTCTTGCTTTTAATTTCTCTAAATGGGAACATTATAAATCAAATCAAGAAAGTAAATATTAAGAATAAAAGGAAAATTACAACTTATCTTTTGTTACGGAGAATTTTGGTTACTAATCAGGGCTTTTTTGGATTTTTCCTTGATTTAAGACAGACAAAGGGATAGAAAACAATAAGTTTTCACTCTAGGTCATTCAAATTCATTTTATTATGTTATGAGAATGGATGGAAAGTGCACCTTATTTATGAAGGTTGTCCCTACATGTCTTTGGACATGTCTTTGGATGATGCATCTCTCGAGATCCTGCTCCATCTCTTTATTGCCCTTTCACCTGCACACAAAAGACAAAAAAAAACTTTCTCCAATCTATCCAAGCTAAAGGAAAGCAAATTTGAATTAGATCTATTTTAATCTACTCAAGAAGAGACTAAACTTTCATAAGCAAGACATAATCATTGATTAAACAAGCATTGAAAGGGGAAACAATATTGATCTATACTAATCAAAAGTATAGAACATTACATTGAGTTTACCATAATCCTTGAGTCTTGGTGCAAGCCTCTCTGGAACCCTTGGCACCAAGTCCTCCTTGGACCTCTTTCAAGTTAAGGATGAATTTCAAGAAAGTGGATGGTTGATGAAGCTCCTCTGTGTTATAGCAGCATAAC
>SNQJ01S0042003.1:0-16778 GCA_010110895.2 Picea sitchensis
GTTAAGTAATTTGTCGCAATAATGATATACCTTGCTCTTGACCTCTTTTTTAGTGGATTAATTGGTCCCACAAAATCTATTTCCCATTTGTCGAATAATAGCAAGGTTACTTGTGGTCTTAGGGGCATCTCTTCCCGTCTATTAGGTTTACCAACAATCTGACATACATCACATCTCTGGTAGTATCCCTTTGCATCTCTGTGGATGTTCGACCACCATAGTCTTGCACACAATACCTTCTGCGTGGTAGCTTTTCTTGCACAATGTCCTCCAGCTATTCCCTCATGAGTCTTTGCTAAAATCCTAGGCCTTTCATGTTCTAATACACATATTCTCAAGATGTTGTCTGTGCCCATCTTGTAAAAGTGTCCTGCAATAAATTGATAGTCTGCAGCTCTAACTACCATATTTTTCTTCTGCACAATGTTGAATTATTGTGGCACAGTCCCTGTACTCAAGTATTGAATGATGTCAGCAAAATATTCATAAGCTACTTGGACTATAAATAGCTTTGCATTAAGGATTTTTTCCTATAAATTCGTAGGTTCCTCTTCATTGGTGATCCTTGACAGGTGGTCGGGTCCTTCATTCAACTTCCCTGGATTGACTATCAATTCAAAGTCAAACTCCTGAAACACCAATAACCATCTACATATCCTCCCCCCCAACAAGAGAATATTGACTAGGTATTTGAGGGCAGAATGATCTGTGAACATTTTAAAATGTTTCCCAAGTAGATAGTGTTTGAACTTTTGTAGTGCATATACCATTGCTAGGCCTTATCTTTCTATATTATTGTAGTTCTTCTCTGACTCTGACAATTTTATTCTTGCAAATGCTATAGGATGATCTAAATCTCCTGCTCCTGGTTGCGCCATAATATCTCTAAGTGCTATGGTTGATGCATCTACATGAACATGAAATGTCTTTTCCCAATCTGGGAATACTAGTATTGGTGTTGTTACCATCTTCTCTTTTAGAGTGTCCAACCCCCACTAATAATCCTCATTCCACTGAAATTTACTATCTTTTTTCAATAGTTTCTCCATCGATGCAATGATGTACACATACCCTTTTATGAATTTCTTGTAGTAGCATGTGTCCCAATGTTTCTCTCAACTGAAGTATTGATTTTGGTGGTGGTAAATTGACAATCACTGCAATCTTGGCATGATCTTCTAGAAAACCTTGTTTGCACACTATATGGCCCAATAGTATCCCAAAAGGTGTCCCGAAGATGCACTTATTGATATTTAATGATATATGACACTGCCTGCATCTTTCCAACACCAGCCTTAATACCTCTACATGATATTTCAATAGACTGTAGATTGTCCAATCATCCAGATATACTTTTAAAAACTGATGGATGAATTCTTTGAATGCAGCTATGACTACTCTTGAGAATATTGTTGGTGCATTCTTCAATCTAAAAGGTATGACTGTGTATTGGTAGGATCCCCATTCTGTGCCAAAAGTGGTCTTGTACCTGTCTTCTAGGGCTATCTTAATATGATGGTAGCTTGAGAATCCTTCTGTGAATGAGTATTCTTCCTTGCCTCCTACATTCTCTAATACCTCATCTGTGAAAGGGGTAGGAAAAGGGTCATGTAGGAAAGCATCATTCAACTTCTTTAGATCGACACCGATCCTTATGCCTCCTTTCTTCTTCTCCTAAACTACCATAGGGATTACCCATTCAGATTCCTCCACTGGTTCTATGATTCCAGCTTCCAACATTCTGTCAATTTCTACTTATATATTGGGTTCATTCTATATGGTCGTTGTTTGATTGATCTAACCTCATTTTTGAGAGGTATCTTCATCTCTCCTAACTATCCTGCTATGAATTTCATCTCTGTAAAGGTTTTTGGGAACATGTCACTGTACTCACACAACAACTCTATTATTCTTTCTACTGTCTCTTCATCCCAGTAATCTCCAATGCTTTCCATTTTGGGATTGTCATTTGTCCCAATATTTACTTTTTTCACCTTGATTGGCATAACAAATACTTTTGATTCGAGAGATGGACCTTCTACCTCTCTTTCCCCTTCAATTTTTGTAATTTGAATATTGTGTGGGTTGTCTTCATCTGGTGCTTCTTCCTACACATGGTAGCATGACAGTAGTTATTTCATTGTTTGTCTATTCTATTGTTGGTACTCTGTTATAAGTTAAAACTCTGGTTCTTGAATGAATATTACCCCTCTGATTTGTTTGAGTGTTGAATCCATGTTGGTGTTCTCATCTTCAAATGAGAAAGTGACTATAAAATTATGTTGTAATGTTGTCCATTCTACAGTGCTTCTACACAATTTTTGTTCTACATACCAGTTTGTTGGAATTCCTTCCAATGTGTGAATAAAGTGATGACACCATTCTTCTGGTGGTGTCATTCTCCATAGTGTTATGCACTTCTCCAAGTGTTCTGTTGGTATCCCTTGTCCATCATATATCTGCAGTTGATTTCTTCCTTGTTCTGCGCCAAATTTGATACAAATTAATCGCTTACATTGGTACCAGTCCTTGACTGTCCCTTTATGCGCACCCCACCATCTTGCAGGTGTTGCCTTGAGTGTTATGTCCAAATATAAGAGCCTCTTATTTCCTAACACTTAATCTTCGTATCTTGTTAGGAATTCTTCTAAGTCATTCACCCCATGAAAGTTGCGAGGTTTGCTTATCTCTGTACCTACCCATCTTACTGCACGGTTTATTCTTGCGCACCTTCTTGTGGATAACTCATGTAATCTCTACTACCAATTCTCCAACCATGTATCTAAGTCTGACGTGCATGACGTGATAATTTTCCAACTGAGTACCCCATATGCAGTTGGATTCACATAATCTTCTTCTCGCACGGTGGTTCTATATAAATCGTTAATTTCCTCCAGGTCTAAACAAGTGGGTTCTACAAACCTTTCTCCTTCTGATGGATCTAGTGGTGCAATGAATCTGTACTCTCCTAACTCGAATGCCATCTTCCTCATTTTCAAATTGATTAAGGCCTTATTTTCAAATTCCCAATCCAAGCCAAGCAATGTCGAATAAGGTGTTGTGCCATCCACTATTTCTATCACATCGAAATCGGTTTTAGTGCACACTCCATCCAGATCTACTGTCACACCCTTTAACCTTCCAATTGGCAAAACCCTGTGTTGATTTGCTAGTTTCAGCTAAACAGGTGAATATCCTAATGTGGGCTCTCCCATACATTTCCATGTCTTATTGGGTAACAAATTCACTTCAAAGCCTAAATCCAGTATAATATCCCCCATGTTGAAATCTCCAATGTTGGCATTCAGTCTGAACTCTCTAATTGTCCTCCTTCTTGTATGCAAGTGATTAATGGTCTTCTTCTCTAGATTTCCCTCTACGTCTGTGTTACATATTTCTAACATATTTTGTAACACGTTAACAGATGATGGATCATTTAGTAGTTTAACACAGGATTGCAAAAAAACCTTTATGATACTTACTTGTCCTAGGGGTTGTGCTTCATTAGTGTGATCCAACGATGAAGGCCTCTTGTACGTTGGTACATCCTGAGTATGCTACACAGTTGATGTAGATGCAATGTCTAGCTTCAAGAATTCTTTTCTGGATTTCTTGAATATCTCCTTTTGGTTCTGCGCATCAAAGTACTTATGTGGTTCGACATTCTTCTTCACCCATTAGTGTTGTGCCAGATATTGTCTTATTGCATCATCTCCTGTCTTAGCTCCTCTGCACGTAACTATGTTGATATTTCTTTCATCATCCCTTGCTTCTGTAGAAATCCATTTAACATTATGATTGTTTTGATTTCTCTTTTCCTGGATCTTCCTCAATAGTGTCGGACAATATTGTGTGTCATGGTCGGATGCGAGATAATACATACAAGTCACAGGTGGAATTGGACATTATCTTTCATAGTGTTCTGGTTGTTGACAGTTATGGAATACCACTGGTCCTCTGCCTCTTCCAAATCCTCCTCTACCTCGTCCTCCACCTCTGTAGCTAGCTCGATCTCCTCGCAGTGAGTTGTACTGAGGCACCTAGTTATACTACACAAGATTATATTGTGGTTGTGTGATATTGTACTGCGGTTGCATAGTGTTATATTGTTGTGTTGCAACATTATATGGGGCTTGTACTTGGTTAAACTATGGTGTATCTTTCCCTGACATCATCTCTTCCTACACCCTATAGGTGTCCGATGTTCTTTCCGTCATCAACTTCATTGTCCTGCAATCTTTGTCATCATGGCCTACTGACTTGAAAAAGTTTCCATATGAACTCTTAGGCATTGTCTGGTATTTTTGCATCATTGGACAATGATATGGATCATGCCCCTGTGTCTTACAGATCTCACACCATAGTCCTCTTGTCGACAAAGGGTTTGGCAGTCTTGTTTCCATGTACTGCGCAAATGTTGGGAATTCATTCTTATGGTGTCCTTCTATCCTACACGTGGTACAACAAATAACTTCTCTTTTGTCCTTACTCTTGTTCCGAATCAATTGAAATGTTAGATTCTTCAGGTCTTCCTTGAGCTCCTCTATTGATGGATATGTCTTCTGATATTGGTTATATTATAGTTGTAAGGCTACTTGCAGAGCCTCTGCTTGAGTTTGAAACTTCTTTTGTCTCAAAGGCTATTTCAAGTGTGGTAGTAGTGAATTCACAAACACATGCCTATGTTTCATATCTGTCATGACATACTTCAACTTTCCCTTCAATCATTTGAATCTTTGGTCTATCTCCCAGACAGATTCTCCTGGTTTTTGTCTAATCTCTATCATCTCATTCATGTATTGATCCTCTGAGCTAGGCTTATGGAATTCATTTATCAACAACTTCTTGATATCCACAATAGTTATGCTTGTTCCTGGTGGGTTGTTTGTAGTTAAGCTCATGTACCAATCCATTGCGTGGTCTCTTAGCATGATGGATAACTTCGCAAGTTTGGTATCCTCATTTGTGATTTTATTTGCTTCCCATAAATTTTCACAGATGAACAAGTGCTTCTCAGGGTCCTCTGATGCCTCTCCCTTGAATTATGGTAACCTATGGTGGGATCATGTCCTGCCATCCTTAATGTTTAACTACTACCTCTATGCGGTGTAGATCCTTGACTAATACCTCCTGAACTGGATCCCCCAATTTTTTCTCCCTGTGTAGATGTACTTCCTGCTGCTTTTCTTCCACTGAAATTCGGTTCTCTAAACGATGGTGTTCTTTCTGGTGTATTAGTCGCATATGGGTTTATGGGTTCCACAATGACTCTGACATGGATAGGATTTCTTCCTTTGATTTATGCTCTTGGACCTCTTGTCTTCCTTTCATATGTAACGCACAAGATTTCCTCAATCTGCTCCATAGCCCGGAGATCCTCTACCTTTTCTTCATCACTTTCCAAGCCTTCCCTCGCGACTATGGCTCTCTTCTTATTGGTCATCTTGTATTGGTAGGGTACTCCATTGCGCGTTCTTCCAGTTGTTTCCATGATTTACTTGATCTTGTCTTCCTCCATCATGATTGGATCCAAGGCCTCCTCCTTTCCTTTATCCATCTCTTCCTCCATTTCTCCATCTCTTGTCAATGCTTACCCCCTTCCCCCATGCACGTAGGGAAGTTTAGTTGTCTGAGGCCATTGTCATTAAACCTTTGTTATATAGTAACATCTTAATGGAAGTATACAATGATCTGATATACCTACCTTGAGGTCCCTTTAGGAACTCTTACTCTGTTGCATTGTAAGACTTCGCAATATCTACTGCAAATTCTCTGATAAATCCTGCAACAATGTTGTCTAACCAGAAATCTACTGCATGCGTAAATTTATTGTCAACTCATTGTAAATGCACGATATCCATATAATTCCACTCTAGTTGTCTTATCCAATTTGTACAATGGTTTTCTTTCAACCTCAATATCCACTCCTGGAACACATGTGGGAAATCACAGAAAAATACTTCATGCAAGTCGCTAAATACATACTTGTCCAAATATTTGCACGGTGTTAACTTCGAGTTTCAATTATCTTTATGCGCAAATTCCATCTCCTTTGTTTTCAACCATCTCTTGATCTCTGCCTTTTTTGGGTTCCACAGTCTCAACATCCCATTTTATATTCTCATTGTTTTTAACGTTTTGTCACCAGATCTGCCATTATTTTCACGCTTCTTCAACATATCTCATTCACTCAATCCCTTTCTGTTCCAAATGGAAACCTAACCATTTTTTGGTTAGTATCCCTTCGTGCTACCCCTCCTGGGCTGAACCGGGTTCAAGTCTACTATGGGTTCCAACAAAACCCCTCTAAAACTATCGACCCTTCTGGTAAACCAGAAGGAAACACATCGCATAGAATGCACTGCGCAGTCTCACCCGAGATAGTTCTTATGGGTGGTTGCAACGCTCAGGTGCTTGCAGCCTGGGAATGAGTGGGGATATGTGTTATCGAACTAATCAGTAGGTGTGGACACTAAATGATCTCCCTAGATCCACCTAGATCTAGAAAAAAACACACCAGAACATGACGCTTTCCTTAAGTTTTAGATATTGAAATTACTAACTAAAGAGGGATGAGTGACATACCGTTTAAATGCCGCTTCCTCTCGCTATCACCATCCTAGATCCTTTCCAATTCTCATACAATGATGAGCCTGCAAAAGAACACAACCAACCAAAGTGATAGTAATAGAATAAACTCATTATAAACCTATGTATGTGATCAAGGAATCATACAATAAAACACAACAAGCTTTATAGGAAA
The DNA here is from genome assembly GCA_010110895.2 of Picea sitchensis. Taxonomy (NCBI): domain Eukaryota; kingdom Viridiplantae; phylum Streptophyta; class Pinopsida; order Pinales; family Pinaceae; genus Picea; species Picea sitchensis. The sequence goes on from SNQJ01S0042003.1 coordinate 6,764, forward strand.
TAATCATATTACTGTATCATATTAAATGTGAAAGAGAGATTACAACCATGGCCTTGATGTCGTAAGGTCCCTTCCAACTATCTTTATAGGAAATAATCATACACGATCATATTAAATGTGAAAGAGAGATTACAACCATGGCCTTGATGTCGTAGGTCCCTTCCAACTATCCTTCATTCCCCACACACTTTCACTCCAAGAATTCCCTCGAGAGACATATGATAATATTCTCCACAATCTAGTCTTACAAAGTCATTCTAAGCTAACAATATCCAAAGTTCAATCCAATTCAAGCTAATCCCAAAGCTCCAAAGCAACTAAATCTCAAAAGATAACCAAAGCTAAGTTTCTCCATAAGAACTCCTCTCCTTATAAGTTGAAGAGGATAAGGTGAGGAGGTTAGGATGATCCCAGCGAATTAAATCATGAAAGCTGCAGTAAGATCCAAGCAAACCATCTCAGACAATCAACATAAAGCTCTTCCTTCTAGAAGATTCTAGAAAAATAGCTGTTTTTCCCATGTAGGCATTATTTGACCCTACCTATAGAGAAACCTGCGAACCTCCTGCAAACCAGCTATGGTGTAGCACAACCTACGAGAATCAAGCATTCTCACACCCTGCCTATATAGCAACCTGCGAACTTCCTTTTTTACAGGGGTTTTACAAGGGAAAAAGAAACTTCTTTTCTCAGGAAAAGTTCTTCTCCCTTCTCTCTTCAGGAACTCAGGCCACTGACCCCTCTGAAGGCAATAGATAGGTTTACATCATTAACGGTCATAGGGATGACAAAAATAATGTGTAACAATATGGAATTCAATTCTATTATCTTCATCTGTTTAATCTAACATTCTACTTATCTTGATTAATCTATCATTCTTACTCATGCATGTAAAATATCAGATCTAACTAAGTCATTCATACATTTGTTTAACATCTAATCATCAACAACAAATGAGATACATAACATTCTATCACATAACACATGATCTACCTTGGTTCACTCCTCCTGGGCTACGTCCAAAAATATTTGGCTGCTCTGCTCTTTTATTATTATGTTTCCAAAATTAAAGTGCCTCGCGCATTACAACTTTCCACCAAAACAGGTCGAGATCTACAATGAGGTGGACTAGATCACACCAGGCTCCTCAACCTGTGATTTAACCCTCAAGATCTACCTTATTTTCTCTCCTCATCTCAAAAAATTACAAAATAGCTTGGAATTACAATCCTTCAATCTTCAAACAACATGACATCCAACTCCAAACCCCGGCCTAGACCTCTTAGGTATCTATTTATACATGTTATTGGCTTACTAGACATTACACCCTCTTACCAAAACCATAACCCTATCATGGTTAGGTCTTCTTGCATGAGTGTCTCGCATGTTTTCCTCCTTTGCATGCACGTTTACCTTGCACGTGCTCCTTTTCCTACCAGTTGTCTTTTCCTTCTTTGTGCGTTATTCTCCAAAATTGGTCTTTATTCCAAAATGGGCCTAAGCCCAACAGGTGCTAAACCATAGATCAAGTATCATTAATACCAAGGAGAACATGAATCGTTGGGTCACTTTATGTTTATAACATATTCATGATCGATGGATTAATTAGTTACAAAAAAAACTAAAGAAACACACTTTACCTAGAGACACATTAGAACAAGTTGATCTTAACTAACTCTTAAGTGTCTAAATATCCTAACATCCCTCCTTAAGAACAACTTGGGATAGGATTGAAGGATTTACAAGGGAAACACAAAAGGAGAAGGAAGGAGGAATTAGAGATGATCTCCCCTTGATGACAACTCATGAACTCCTAACATAGACTAAATCTTGAAAAACTTGGCTTTTGAAGCATCTTTGTGAAAGTGTTTGCATCTTGATCATTTTCTCAATGATAGAACACTTCGAGGTGAAATCCCGAAGAAGTTTCTTGATGAAGTGTATGTGTAGGTCAATGTGTTTGTTGTGCTAATGCTAAACTAGATATTTGGTGAGTAGAATGAACTCTATTTTTCACATCAAAGTGTGGTAAGATGTCGTTGTTAGAATAAAAATATTTGTTTAAGCTTACATTTCTTCTTAACTCACGTGAACTACTATTCTTTTGTTGAAGAAAGAGAAAGGACACTTTTCTTCTTACAATCCCTAGTGACAGGTTTGGAACCAAGATTGAAAACATAACATGTAGTAGAAGTCTGATCATCAAGGTTTTCGACCCAATTAGAATCAATGAAATCATCCAACAAAGGTGTTCCACCTAAATTGTACTATATCAAAAATTGAATTGTATTGCATATATATTGAAGTATCCTCTTTGTTGCATGCTAATGTCTCTCATGGGATGTTTTCATGTACTGGGAAATAAGACCAACAATAGAGGAAATATTAGGACAATTACGATTCAAATATAAAAAATTTCCAACTAACTAAAGGTACAAAGTGGCATCCACTTTGGGTGTGGTACAAATGGTAGCGATTTTGACTCTAATTTGGAAGCGAGTTGGGGATAGTTTACATTATTGCGTGTGAAAGAAACAAAAAATGTCACATGCATACTTAGGTTGGGAAATGGAATTGAATTCCTTGGTTTGCAAGAATTATGGGCCAAGAAAATAACGAAAAAATGTCCTACGCAAGTTATGCCAAATTTCTTTCTAGGATTGGATTTCACAAGGGAAAATTTTAGGGGCTAAATTTCACCAAAGAAAAAAAACAAGACTGGAGTCATTTTGAATATAGTCAAGAGGTTGTTCCATGCAAATTTATTCTTGTAAATCCCAATGCAAGAAGGTGGATTTAACATCCATCTGATGGGTCTCCCATTGTATGATGATGAAAGGGATAAAACAAGATGGATGGAATTCATTTTGGTTATAGAGGAAAAGGTTTTAGTATAGTCAATTTCTTTCTACTTTGGAAAATCCTTTTGTAACTAATTGGGCCTTATGTCTATCAACACTTTCATTTTCTGCATACTTAGACCTTCACACCCATTTAAATTTGAAAAATTTTCGTCCTTTTAAAGAGGGATAAGATCCCAAGTATAATTTACCATTAAGGAATACTGTTTCTCATTCACTTTATCAGGATGGATAGAATCTTATGCAAATGTTTTTTGATCACGAATATTTGAAACTTGAGCCAAAAGAGAGGAGTATCACTATAACTTTGAATGTGTATGGGGTGATCAGAAGTATCATGAACAAGGTCACTAGTTGCTTCTCATATTACAAACCCATCTAGGAAGCTTTGGTGCTTGTCTAGTAGGACGGTGAGTGGGTAGAGTTGGATTTTCATATTCATTATCATCATCTATAGAAGAAGAAACAAGAATAAGAGAACTAGCAGAAAAAAATGGGGATAGAAGAAGGAAAAGGAGATGACACATACATCAAAGATGGATTGCAGGTCAAAGATGGCAAAAAAATTGAATTAGGCATGCAAGTCAAGAGACCTACATCAAATATGAAATTTCTTCGAATAGTAATTAATTTGAATTTGGTTAAAGAAATCTATAACCTTTTAAATTTTCAGAGTATCCAAAAACAATTCACTTCTTACTCTTAGGCTATAATTTTCTCCTTTTATCATCAAGGATGTGAGCCCATGCTTCACTAGCAAACACACAAAACTAGATGACATTCGGTTTAATTTTACTCCATGCTTCTTCCAATGTTATATTTTTTAAATCCTTTATGGGAGTGAATTTAAATATTTAATTTTCATAATTAATCTTCAACCCAAAAACAAGGAATTAATTCCTTATATTGGATCATACAATTTTCCATTTATTTTGATGTGAGATTCTTTCTGTCAAGGACATCATTTTGTTTTGGTGTGTATGGAACTATGCATTGCATATGAATTCCCTATGCAATGAAATAAGTTGTAAATTTTTTGTTAACATATTCACCACCATTATTTGTTCTTAACTTATGAATTTGATGTCTAGATTGTTTTTCTACAATGGTCTTGTAGGACAAAAGCATGTTAAAAACTTCACTCTCATTTTTAAGAAATAAAACCAAGTGCATTGGGACAAGTCATGAATGAAGGTTAATACGTACTTTAACCTAGAGAAAGAAGAAGAATGAAGTGGACCATGCAAATCAGTATGAACAAGTTGCAAGTAATTTGATGCTTACCAAGAAGCACACTTTTCAAAACCGTTTCAATGGTGTATGTTGAGAACACAACTGAAACAAACACCACTTGTAAGCAACAAAAGGAAAACTAGTCACCATATTTTGTTTGCATAACTATGATAATGAGTGAGTTTAGATGACTAAACCACTCATTCCAACCTCATTTTCTCATGTCATCATTACGAGAAACAAAAGTTGAGGTAATAGATGATGACCCAAAGTTGTCAAATATATACAATTTGGTAATATCATCAACAACTCTGATTGCTATAATATGCTCAAAATCATCTAAAAACTTGATTACAACTTGATGAGGTGAAAATTCTACATTTTTTTCCGTCACCTAAATGAGTGATTTGATACACTAATAGAAGGTTGCAAGAAAGACTTGGAAAACATAATACATTATTAAAATGAGCACCATTTAATTGGACTATTCTAGACCCTACAAAACTTAAAGATCTATCATCATCAACAAATATTTGTTTGGTGTTACATTCATTAGAGAAAAAAATATGGCTTTATCCTTAGCCATATGATAATATGCTCCATAATTAATAATCGACTCATTAGAAGAAGTAGATGTTGCATTGAAAGGAAAAATAGAGGAAAAAAAGAGCATGCCCATGAGAAGAGTTAGAAGAAGAAAGATCTAGATTGATATAGTTCTTCTTCATTGTTTCTTTGCAGGATTCCATCTTCTTGAAACATTTCGACTTTGTATGACCATCTCACCCACAAAAATTGCAATGTCTCTTAGTATTCTTGCCCTTATAATTGGTTCATTTATCACCACTGGGAGTAGGAGTAGGTTGAGAGGATTTGGGACGATTGTATTGTTTAATGTTGTGAGGATTTTTCTTCTTTTGATGCTTGGGGCCTTTCTTTTGTTTTGCCATTAAATCTTTGCAAGATGTACCTGTAGTGTTGATCAATCCAAGCTGCAAGAGCTTATCTTGCTCTCTAATTAGAGAATCAAAAAATTATTCAAAAGAGTTTTTTTTGTAAGTAAACATAGTTACTGACTTGGTATTGTGACCTCAAAATGAGAAATCTAGCCTTAAAAACCCATATTTTTGGGTCAAAAATACTAAAATAAACTCACGAATTGAAAAGTGGTGTTATTGGTAGCACCCTTCTTTTTTCAAGGTTAAAATTAAAACCTTTTGCAACCATGGCTTTAAAACCCTCGTAATATTGTTGACAAAAACCTTAAAATCAACCCCCGAATAAAAAAAGTAGTGCTATTGATGGCACCCTTTCTTTCAAGGTTAAAATTACAACCTTTTACAACCATGGCCTTAACAGCCTTGTAATGTTGCTAACCAAAACCTTAAAAAAATGTTGAATTGAAAAGTGGTGCTATCAATGACACTTTTGTTTTGCAAGGTTAAAATTATAACTTGTTTGACACCATGGCATTAACAATAGAACCGTCACAACCAAAATTCAAAAAGTGCATCCACTAGTAGCAACACCACTTTTTTTTAGGTTAAAATTACAACTTTTTTGAAACCATAACCTTGACAATTGATTTTGTTGTACCCAAAATCCTAAAATTAACCCTCAAATAAAAAACAGGTCCTACTAGTAGCACCCACTTCCATTTTTGGGCTTACAATTGCAACATTTTTAAAACCATGGCTTGAAATTGTTACTGTTGCAACTAAAATTAGAAAAAACAAAAAATAAGAGGGCTATAGATTAACAATATATGGGAGAAAATGCGGTTTTTTTTTTTTTTTAAATAAAATATAAAATAAAAATAAACACACATTTTAAATTTAACCCAAAAAAACTAAATAAATAAAAATTTAAAATGAAACCCCCCCGAAAAACCATTTAAGAAAAAAAATCAAAACAAATTTTAAGAAAATTAAAAATAAATCTCTATTTCTAAAACCAATTAAAAATTAGATGCAAATTTAAAATAAAATTTTAAAAACAAATTGAAAAAAAAAAATTAGTCTAATTTTTCAATTTCTTTTAAAATTTATTTATTTATATTTTTTTTTCAATTTGATATATATATATATATATAATCTAATTTTAAGGTCACGACCAAACCAGACACCAAATTGGTCTACAAAACCCCCCTTGTTGATGAGACAAAGGACCCCCTCTGTGCAACGATTTGACTGCTAAAGTCTATGGAGGTGTACATACACTACACCCTTCTGGATTTGAACATGTGACCTCCTAGGAGGAAAAACATGTTCTTAATCATTAAACCCACTCAAGTTGTGAGAGGGTTCATTTAATTTTTCTTTAATTTTAATATTTTTTAACTTTTTTGTTTTTTCTTTAATTTAAAATGTATGGTTTTTAAGTTTATGTAGAAAAACTTGTTTTTTCACTATATTTTAAATTTATTCCCCCCATATTTTCTATTTTTTTTTTTTAAATGTTGTAATTTTAAACAAAGAAAATGAATGGAGTGCTACTAGTGGGACCTATTTTCAAGCAGGGGATTGATTTTACAATTTTGGTTGCAACGATATAGATTTCAAGGCCATGGTTTGAAAAAAGTTTCAATTCTAACCTTGGGGTGGAGGGGGGAGGTCATTACTGGTAGAACCACTTTTCAGTTTGGGATTGATTTTAAGATTTTGGTTGTGATAGTATTGGATATTAAGTCCATACTACCGAAGAAATTGTAATTTAGAACTCAAAAAAAAGAGAGTATCACTAGTATTGCCACTTTTTTATTTGATGATTGATTTTAAGATTTTGATTAACAGAGTTATGAGGTTGTGAAGGCCATGTTTGTGAGATGTTGTAATTTTAATTTTGTAGTAGGGGTAAAAGCAACCACTAAATGTGGCCTCTAAACAAATGAGAAATCTAGAGAGTTTTCGTCAAGTTGGTAATTATGTTAGTAGTCCCATGGATAACAGATTCTTCTCTACTAAACTAAAATGTAGATACAAAAATAGAAAACACATTTCTAAGCTTAGCAAGAATAACGTATATGAGTTGATCATCATCCCTTTTAATGCCACATTTTGCAAGTAAATGTCTAAAAGTCTTAAATTTTGATAGAAAATAGTCAATGCAAGAGAAATCACTAGGATTCAAGGAAATAAGATGGTTTTTGAGCTCATGGGATAAAATCTAGTTGTGTTTACCATATGTAATTTCCAATATTCGTAAAGTTACATCAAGGGTTTCAATCCATTGAAGGTGAAATTGTAAATCACTAGAGATTGACATCCCTATCAGTCCACATATTGTGTCATTTCTATTATCTCATTCTACTCTCTTTAATGGTTCAAATGTTGTAACTTATGTTCCCAAGGTAACCCAATAAAGTTCCTTACTTCTAAGGAAATCCTCTATACGAGATATCAATGAGAAGTAGTTTGAATTGGGAACTAGGATCTCATTTGGATTGGCCATATTACAACATGAAAGTAAGATGGCTTCAAAAGTAGAAATTGACTATTTATATAGAGAGAGATCCAAAAAATAATTAGTTAAAGAAAACAACAGTGAAAACAAACTCCAAATGGCAATGTTATGTCCATTTGAAGAACGACATAAAAAATCAAAATGTTAACCAAGGTGCTATGTGGAAGGTGATGGTTGGTCCACATGGCAGTGGATGCATGATAAGGTTATTGAGTTGTACAAAGTAAAAAATAATTCACTCCTCTAACTTTGTCATATAAGCTCACGAAAATAAATTAATTTTTATAACTTAAGTGATGTACTTTTATAACATAAGTGACTTTCACTTTTTAAATAAAGTTACTTTATAACTTAAGATGCATGCACCTCTAAAACAAAACTTAAAAAAGAATAATAAAGTAACTTTATGACTTAATATGCAAGGACTTATACAAAAATTAACTCAAAAAACGAAAGCTCTAAACTCAAGACTTCTATTTCTAAAAAGTAACTTCCAACTAACTATGCTATAAAAAAATTATATATATATATATATATATATATAGAGAGAGAGAGAGAGAGAGAGAGAGAGAGAGAGAGAGAGAGAGAAGTGCATGCTTACCTCGAAAACCATGTATTTGTTTTCAAACAACCTCATACACCACCACACACAAAAATAAAAAAATATTTCTGAAATTAAAAAAACAAAAAAAACAAATTAGACTCTTATATTCTCATGGTTAGGTTTTAGTCAGTCCATCCTAAAAATTCAATTTTTCTTCTCTATTTATTATTTTCTAATATCCTTAAAGGCATAAGGTAGGGAGAATACAYAGATCATAAAATACTTTTTTATCTATCTCTAGTCTTCCAAGATCACACAAAGCATAGGTCAAAGAACTTACATAGATTGTAAATGAACCAAATTGGTAATATAAACAAAAAAATATTTGAAATGATGAATTAAACATATCATAAAAGATCTAAAAACACTTAAAAACAAAATGTTATACATCTAGGTTTGAGATAAATGCTTGTATATTGGGAAAATATAAACCTTTTTGGTTGAAACAAAAAGAATATTCAACTATAAATGATGCCCTGGACATAATGGAGTAGTTCACTAGGACTATAAATGCTTAGAAACAATGTAATCCAAAGGTCCTTTGTTGCATGCAATGACATAGTTTCAAGATCTTGATCAACAATAGATCAAATCTTCATAGGAGATCTAATACCATATTCAAGAAATAGGGTATATATAGGTCAAACACCTTAAGAAAAATGATTGCACACATAGATCAAAGATTAGTGCACCAATGTTTAGGTGGTTAAAACCCTCAAATATGGAAATAGTCGACGACCCCAACCAACATGGCCACTTGATGCAATATATTAATGGAAAAATAAAATAGATTACATTATCTCTCACAACTTATCATCAAAAAATAACCTTCCATGCTCTTTAAATATATATCATGGACCAATTGGGTGTTAAACTATGGATTACTTACCATTAATACCAAGGAGAAGATTAATTGTTATATCACTTTATGTCTAGAACATAATCATAATCTCTAGATTAGTTAGTTACAAAAGCGCTTTAAAGAAACATGCTTTACCTAAAGACATGTTATACCAAGTTGATCTTAACTAACTCCTAAGCTTCTAAATATCCTAGAATAAAATATGAGCTAACGAATATAGACTTGTGAAAGATGGAAAGACTTATGTTTTCCATGCACATAAGAGAAAACCAATGCTCCTATTAATAAGTGCACACTAGGGTAGGAGGTTGATCAGTACAAATAAGAAGTTTGTATTGTTGTTTTCTAGAGAAGAGAAGCAATAAGGAGAAGGAAAGTTGGAGATTAGTGTATCTCTAGAGGTATGTGACAACAAGTAGAAGAAATAGATGGAATAATTGATAGATTCATACAAGGAAGTGTTTCTAGAACCTAAATTTCTGTAACCATCTAAGAGGGAAATTGAGCATGATATTCAATTGTTACCATAATCTTCATTACCTAACATTAGGTTATATATACAATCCATTTCATATTAAAATGAAGTGAAAAAACAATTGCAACAATTGTTGTATCAAGGAGAAGAAATGAAACTTGGTATTTCACCTTGTGGGTCCCCGATCATCATAGTTTCCAAGAAGGGTGGAAGTTGAAGAATGTGCATTGACTACAGAGATTTTAACAAGGTTACCATCAAGAATGGATATTCTTTTCCAAAGATTGATGACTTGTTGGATCAATGCAACAAGATTATTTCTTCACAAATATGGACCTCAAATCAAACTATCACCAAGTGAAAGTAAAAGATAAGTACACTTGGAAGAAAACATTCAAGACAAGGTAAGGCTTGTGTGAATTGTTAGTTGTGCATTTTTCTTTGTGTAAAGTTCTTGCAACTTTTATGTGTTTTATGAATGATGTGCTATATCCATTTATATATTATTTTATATTTGT
>SNQJ01S0042003.1:27830-49930 GCA_010110895.2 Picea sitchensis
TGTGACAAAGTTGAGATCATTCATGGGTCTTACAGGATACTACAAAATATTTATTGAAGGATTCTCAAAGATTGCACACCCAATCACTTCCTTGCAAATAAAGGATGTGAAGTTTCAGTTGACACTGGATTGCGAAAAGAGTTTCCAACACTTGAAAAAATTATTGACAAGTGCTCCAATACTAAGGATTGTAGACCCAAATGAAGACTTCATTGTATGCACATATGCATGTAAAGAAGGGCTTGGTGGAGTCCTCAGTCAAAATGGGTTTGTTATATGTTATGAGTCAAGGAAGGTAAAGGAGCATGAAAGACACTATGCCATTCATGATTTGGAGTTGGAAGCCATATTGCATGCCCTGAGGAAATGGAGACACTACCTCATGAAAAAAATGTTTGAGCTAAGAACATACCATAATGGTCTAAAATATTTATTTGATCAGCCAACTCTAAATGCTAGGCAAAGCAGATGGTTAGAATTTCTAAGTGAATATGACTTTGATATAAAGCATATCAAGGGGAAAGAGAAAAAAGTGGTTGATGCACTCAGCAGAAGAGTACATGAATTTCATGCTACAACCATTAGCATGTACCAATCAGATTTGAAAGATAGAATTATAGACGCTGTCAAGTCAGTTTTGCATTACAAGGAATTAGTGGCAAAATTACAGCAAGGTATTTTGCAACAGAAAATTGAGGAATATAAGCTAGATAATGATGAAATTATCATGTACAAGGGCATAATTTATGTACCAAATTCCCAGAAGTTGAAAAATCTGATATTGAGAGAAATGCATAATGTGCCTTATGATGGGCACCCAGGATATCAAAAAACTATTGCAGCTGTCAAGAGCCAATATTATTGGCCAGGCATGAAGAAAGAGGTTTCTAATTTTATTGTCAAATGTTTGGAATGTCAAAAGGTAAAGGCTGAGCATAGGCACCCAATTGGTTTTCTATAGCCATTACCCATTTCTGAGTGGAAATGGGAAGTTGTAACAATGGATTTCATCACTAAACTGCCTAGAACAAACAAGCAACATGATTCTATCATGGTAGTGGTGGACAAGCTTACTAAAGCTTCCCATTTTGTTCTAGTTAAGATCAATCACAAGGCAGCGAACATTGTTGATGTTTATATGAAAGAAATTTCTAGATTACATGGCATACCCAAGACAATTGTGTCTGACAAAGATCCAAAATTTACCTCAAAATTTTGGAAAGCGTTATTTAATGGATTTGGAACAAATTTGAATTTTAGCACAACTTATCACCCAGAATCAGATGGACAAACGGAAAGGGTGAATCAAGTGATTGAAGATATGTTGAGGATATGTGATGGATAAACCATCAAAATGGGAAGACTACCTACACTTGGTAGAGTTTTTCTTATAACAATGGGTACCAAGAATCTCTAAACATGAGCCCATTTGAGGCACTTTATGGCAGAAAGTGCAACACACTAGTAAGCTGGGATAACCCAGCAGAGAGAGCAATGGTTGGGCCAGATTTACTCAGGGAAATGGAGGAGAAAATGATTAAAAGAAAACAAAATTTAAAGGTTGTGCAAGACAGGCAGAAAAACTATGCTGATAAGGGCAGAACTCACAGGGAATTCAAAGTGGGAGACCATGTATTTTTGAAAGTGAAAGCCAACCAAAGTTCCCTGAAGTTGGGAAATTATTCAAAGTTGGAAGCTCGCTATTGTGGGCCATTTGAAATCCTAGAGAGGATTGGTACAATAGCTTATATGATTGCATTGCCTGCATCTATGTCTGTTCATAATGTATTCCATGTATCATTGCTTAAGAAATATAGACCTGATGCTAATCATGTTATTGATTGGAATGTGATCCAGGTGGAGCAAGAAGGCGCTTTCTAAGTGCATCTAGTGCGCATTCGGGACCGAAAAATCAAACAGCTTCAGAATCGAGCCATGGGGCTTGTAAAGGTCCAATGGAACTGGTACGGTCCCGAGGACGCTACTTGGGAGCATGAGGATGCAATGCGGACAAAATACTCGCATATTTTTGAGTATTTTTGAAATTTTGTTGTATATGGGTACATGATGCATTGATGATAGTTCATAAATAAGGGGAGGGGATTGTAATATCCCTAGGCCGAACCCAATTGTAATGTAAATAAAAWTGTACTTAAGATGGTAAGTTGTTTGATATCATTTTGTATGCACATTTCATGGCATAGTGCATGCATRTACTACGCAGTAAAATGAGGAAGTTTGTACATTCCTGGATACTGCGCGCAACAACTTGAGTGCACACAACTTTGAGGCCAGGGATCCTTTTGTTTATATGCTACATTTTATAGGTTGGTGAGCCAGTTATTATAAGTTATGATGCTTATGTTTTGATGAGGCCGGAGAGCCTAGATGTTAAAGGCCAGTGCGCTTATTTTTGTATATGTCTCATAATTAATATAAAATACATCGTTGTGTGCAGACTGACCATGATAAAAGAGATGGGGGACTAAAATCCACTGGTTAGGGAAAGGGAGGGGTCTAAAAGTTAAGGAAAAGGGCTAAGCTAGGGAGCTTAAGCCAAAAATGAATATTATATTAATATTTCTTAAGTCATAAAGTATGGATAATTATTTTATCCTAAGTTCTAAAGTTGGGGGACAAGTGAGCCAAAGTAGCTCCCAACATGACAAGTGTCAAGTTGGGGACATGCATACATATTGTTGGGACTTAGTTCATTTTCCTATCTTTTCCATCATTATTGCCATCATTCCTTCCATCATTCAGTCATCCAGTGAATCATCCATGTGCATGCATACAACCATTGAGCTATCTTTCATACCTTCATGAATGTACCTGAACCTGTATCCATGGCCATTTTGTGAGGGTGTAGTTGGTTAGCTTGGGAGTTGGAAGTTGGTTAGCTTGGGAGTTGGATTGAAGAAGTAGGTTGTCAAGCCCATGGGATATTGAAGAGGCGGGTTGTCAGGCCCGTGATAAATTCTCTGAATGAGAGCATTGCTGGGAATTGATTTCCTGAATGTGCTAAACTGCAGCTACAATGCTTTGAGACTTCTTGTCCGGCCTGTTGCTGAAGCCTGGAAAGGAAGTGGGGCAGCCGAAGGACTATTGAGAAGAGAAGGGGAACACTTCCTGGGTGGGATAGGCATGTGGGAAATGGCTGTTAGTTTGAGTTGGCACCTGTGACAGAGTCTTTCCTGTTGTATATGAGCCTTTAGCCTGGTTAGGAATCCCTTTACCCAGGTGGAGTTTAGTCCTAGCTCGGGGGTGAATCACTGTTGAGAGTGATGAACAGTGTGATCTAAGGCTGGGAGGTTCGTGGAAGGTCTGCACATAGTTGGTGACATCCTTACCAAGATAAGTTCCAATTGTGTGATAAATTTACATGTTGCATTGTTATTTACATGCTTATTTTTATGGGTTCTCATATGTGCGGTTATAACTGTGTTTATTTTTATGGGTATTTCCTGTATATGCTGCATGTATATGTTTACTGTTATTTCAGTGTGAATCCATACATTTACATAACGTATGTATCTATTTACGTTTTATATAGCAAGAGTTTTGTGTGTATATATTTTAAATGCATGCAGTTTGAAAATTTTATTTGGCATAACTTAGTTGGATGTTGGGTATGTTACAATATGTTCCGTAGAGAGAACAATAAGATTGCTTTGGCATAGCGTGGCCCGACATGGATGGTCAAGGACGTTACAAGTGAACTTGCAAGAGCCATTCTCCGGGAGGATGGCATAAGACCCTAGTTGAGATCTAGTGCCCCCGGTGCACTCGTGGGGTTCTTTGTTTGGGACCAAGTAGCTAGAGCCATGGAAAAGGACCTTATTGAGGGCCCCTAGTGTACTTTTGGGGTTCTTGGTCAAGGACCAAGTAGTAAGTCCCTAGATGTGTTCTAGGGCCCCTTGATGTGTTCCATGGAATCCTTGCTCAGTGTTTGGATTGATCCTTGGATGTGTTCTTTGGTGGTTGATGATGTAAGTCCCTAGATGTGGTCTAGGGCCCCTCGATGTGTTCCAGGGAATCCTTGCTTAAACGCTTAGGTTGATCCTTAGTCTTGTACCTTGGTGGATGAAAGACCCTAGATGTGTTATAGGGCCCCCATATGTGTTTTAGGGTATCCTGGTTTCAGACCAGGTAGTTCTTGGTTGTGTACCAAGATGTGATGATGTGTGATCTTCTTCTTCTCTCCCATGATACCTAGGAGAAACTATAAGATGGATATGACCACACCATTGGTTTCTCCTCTTATGCAGGGATGATATAAGCTTATAAGTTATCATGAGACACATGTGGACAGTTTTCCATTGAAGAAGATCCCCTTGAATTTGTCTTGCAAACTCCCCTTGCTTGATTCTCTTTCTCCATCTTGCTTGATGTTGTGTTGGTCTTCTATAAGTCACTTTGACTTATTTGACTTTATGATTAATATTTTTAATTAATTAAAAATATTAATTGTTATTTATTTTAATTTTTAGGTTTTAATTAAACCTAATTTCTAACCCTTCCTAAACTATAAATAAATACCTACCCCTCTCTCATTCTTACATTCACTTGCTCTCCTCTTCTAGTCTGATTTTTTGCAGCTACCTCAACTTGGCTCTTGTGTTGGGGGTACAACCTCCTTGGTGGATTATCTTCTTCTGATTTAAGGTGTGGCCTCTTAGGCCTTTTTCTCCTTGCTGGATGGGATCTTATTTTATGGTGTATTGTCTTCCTTTTGTTGGGTACAAGTGTCGCAGAATCTCCCTTGTTGTGTTTAGGTGGGTAGACCCTTCCCTTAGCTGTTGAGGGTGCCACTGCCTCCTCTTGACCCTCCTTCTCGTTGTCTCTATGTGCTTTAATCATGTCCCTGCCTCCTGGAATCCCTTTGTCTCCTCCTCTTGTGATTGGTGGGGCTATCTCTTACTGTCCCTAATGTTGTTGCATTCTATTGTTGTTTACCAGTTTCTACCTTGAGGGTTTTGCACTACAGTTTACCTTGGATAGTTTTTGGTTGAGCCTTCTTGTGGTCTTTGGGGTTTCCTGTATCATCCTTTCTCTTACTGATTATAATTGAGTTCTTCTTGGTAAACTGTCCACTTAAATATCATGACGAGATAAAACCCTTGAGGGTTTGATCCATGACCTTCATAGCTTGTCTGAGCATAAAGAAAGAGGACAACTATAGATCATGTACCTCTTTCATTTATTTCTTCTAAGGTAAAGTTCATATCTGATTATACTAATGTTTACATCTGTTTCTAGTCTAGGTTAATATTCAGAAATGTTATTTTCTATTCATGATCAATCCTAGTTAAAGTCTTCTCTCTTTAGCATGCTCATATTTGTGTTTCCAGTATTTCATCTACTTCAGATTTTTTTTTAGGTGTTGATCTATATGTTCAATATTGATCAATTTTGAGAAAGATATCTATGTTTTCATTTTCCCTAAAAATCTAACATGGAATCTGTAACGACCCCACCGTTACGACAACAAAAGCGATGTACAATAGGTAAAAAAATAAATTCATTAGGAAATTATACATCACAATTAATAACAACATCATTGACACATCATCCAATATATTAACGAAACAATATTAACACATTAAAAATCAATCACGACACAAAGACGACACATCATCATTATGAATAACAATACACATATCAACACATTAACACAAATAAATAACAGCCCATAATCATTGCATTCATACAATAAATAATGAGGCATAAACATTACATAATCATCAGATAACACCAGGATAACATGAGATAACATAACGATAGCTTAAGGATCATAAAGATAATCATAATAATGACATAAGATACTACCCGCCCAACCTACCCTGCAAGGTTAGGACCTCCAGGACACATAAGCAACGATCAAGCCCAGGTTCCAATTGATTTTAACCATTTAAGGTCGCAAGGCTGGTGACTGTTCTGAGGAACAAGGAGGTGTCTACATCCCACTAACAACAAGTACAATCATCATCTAGATCAATCCATCAATCCTATTCATCAATAATCATAGCGCAACGGTAATCAATATTGTCATCAATCATACTTCCACATTTAAATATTCGTTGTGTGCGAGAGTAACAATTCTAGAACAATCACATGTCAACTTAAGTAAAGGTGCAAGAGAAACTATTCACTAAATCAGTCATATATCAATAATTCAAGACACAAGATTAATTAACATTAAAATCAAGGCGCAAGAGAATAATGAAGAAGCAATTGCATGCCTGCTTAAATTAAGGTGTACATGTAATTATATTATTAAATCACAACAAAATCAATGGCATGAGGTAAATATTCACCAAATCCTAATTCAATCGTGTGTCATCAGTATTCAATGGCGCAATAGTAATCTAGCTATAAATCCATCATACATTAACAATTTAATGGTGCAAGTAATATTTGTTAATTAATTTAGGACGCAGAAGTAAAGTCAATC
Source organism: Picea sitchensis (assembly GCA_010110895.2). Lineage (NCBI taxonomy): Eukaryota > Viridiplantae > Streptophyta > Pinopsida > Pinales > Pinaceae > Picea > Picea sitchensis. Next base: position 34,285 of record SNQJ01S0042003.1, read on the forward strand.
ATTCCTAATCATCATTAAATCAAGGCGCAGTGTAGTCAACATCAAATTCAACTTTTATTCCATGGCACATGAGACATATAACACCCGATGAAAAGGCCTAATTACACCTTCCTTTGTTAAAATGGAAAACTACTTGTTATGGTCTAATATTCATAAGATCAATTGTAAATAATGAAATGAAATTATCATGCAATGATAAGTGCAACATGGAATCCCATGTCATCTCATTCCTAAGGAGTTTGTTCAAGTTAGCTCATTCTTCAATATATATGCTTGATAACCAATAATAACCAATAATACCTTGTAAAATTATTCACCCAATCAACTTACAACTAAATCATTGCTGGCCCGACTTGCAATTGTAAAATCCATTATAAATGTCATGTGTAACATAAAGTAGTTAAAATTAATAAATTGAAAGAATGGATCAATGAGTTCACGTACCCCAATTATACTGAGTAATAACCAAGAATACCAAGGATACCTACTATTAGCTAAGCAGGCCTTAAAATCATTGAATCGATTAAAATTTATGCAACTTACAAAAGGAATCCCACTCTAGATGAGATGTATAATGTAATGTAATTAAATTTAATACACCAAATGAATCAAGGTATAAGGTTATATCACTTGCATGCATATATCTAAGGGTTTATCAAATGATTTAATATCAATGCTATTCAATTGTCCAAAGAAAAGGTAATTGTAGATGAAGCAAAAAAACCCTTTTGTATAGCTATATGGATTCTTAATTAAATAATAAAAAATGAGTGAAGGCATGCCAAGTTGGGAAAAAACGGTGAAAGTGATAACCAAAGTAAATGTAAAAATAATCGTTGAGTGAAGGTAAGACGCAATAGCGAAGTAAATGGATGACGTAGCAGTGAAGGTAAGACGCAGCAATACAGTAAATGTAAAAATCGATGCGGGTAAATGGGTGTATTCACTGTAATTAGCAAGGAAATCGCGAGCAAATTTAAGAGCGAATGGTTGAGTAAATATGCACAAAAACACAGAGCATTCATTGGTTAAATTCATTGTAAAAAGAATTGGAACCGCTGACAATTTAAAAACGAATTGGGCTGAGTAATTATACACAAAAACGTGTTGCATTCATTGGTTAAATTCGTTGTAGAAAGCATTGAAACCGCTGGCAATTTAAAAATGAATTGGGCTGAGTAATTATACAAAAAACCGCTGGAAAATCGCTGAGGGAAAGGATGAACGCAGGGAACTGTTTGTAATGTTGATGGGGTGTTCCTTCTTCCAAAACACATGGATACTCCAGAGCAACTCGCTGGGTAACAACGATAGGAAAATGTAAGGAAATCCTCCTGGAGCTTCCTACGCAGGGAAAAGTTTACAGGAAACAAAATAAAATGCAGAGAACCCTTCAATTTCCATCCAACAACAATTGTGGATGAGAAAAACTCATGGGCATTTTAATCCTAGCACAAACGCAGAAGTTAGAAAACTTCAGAGAATACCCATTACAAAACACTGAGGGTAAATGCAGATGGCATTGATATTGAAGGGAAAATCGCAGGTTTTAAATTACTCAAAAATTCGCCAAAAAGGGGCACGCCAGAAAAAGGTTGGTTGTGGGGCATTGAGTTTTGATTTAGTTTGTGGGATCAAGAAGCAGATTTAACAATTCTTAAATTCGGTGGACAAGAATACATTAAACAAACATAGTTTAGGTGGGACAATATTCAACGAAAACAATGATCCCAACCTCAATATGCATAACACTTTGGTATAGGATTATGGAAGTACAAGTTTTTATTCTATTAATGGTAATGAGAGTTAGAGAATAATATATTTAGAGATTACATGCCACGATTGCTAGTATCAGTGTACTCAAGCACATACCATTCATACTTGAAAAACTTATACATACAAGCCTCTTCATTATTCAACGTATTAAGTAAATTCACACACATCCAGTTTTAGAAATCCATTACAATTCCATCAACATATAAATCCATATACAATTTTTTTTTAACTAATTACAAGTGCAAATTTTAAACATGTGTACTTTAACTGGCGGATGGACTTGTTGATGTGCTCCGGCTGTTGGCAATCCTCCTTGATCCCGCTTGCTAATCGGTGAGACCTCACCGGTACTCTTCTTTCCCCTTAGCCCTTTGAGCCGCAAAGGGGCCACACACACAAATCCAGAGAATAATCTAACACCCAGTTCGCCTTGCAAGGTCAAGCTACCAATCTCTTTTCGAGCTGGGTATCCCAACTCCCACAAGAAAAATCAATCAAAGAAATTATGACAACATAACCCTACGCATACCAGTCATGATCCATTCTTCATCTCAGCCATTACCTTTATAGATTTATTCTTAGTGACCACTTTCCATTTGCACGTTTAATTCATTTTTTTAAATTTAATTAATAAATACTCTTCCCCGTACACTTGTCAATCGATCTCTTAGTTGCACCAGAAATTCATTTATTTAATTTAATTTAATGTCAATTTCCCTCACCCATCCTAAAAGTGCTCCTAAAACACTCATTGTTGTCCCTTTATTCCCTCTATTTCCCTTTAATGACTGTCATCTTTCTAAAACTTAGTTGTGTTTTATTTAGGAAAGTTCTTTAGTTAGACTAGACTAGATATTTTCTATGTTTCCATATTCCTTTTTACATTCAGTTCCCTTCTTGTCTAAGTTCCAATTTATCATGTCTTACACATAATTAATAATTAAATATTTAGATAAAATATTTCTCTTTTAAAATCTTAACTTGATTTTTCTTCATCCCCCTTTTATTGATTGATTATTTAGTTTTTAGTCTTCTTACCCTATTTAGACCCAGGCTTAATTTTCAACTAGGCTTAGAATGTTTTAAGGGAATTTTATAATTAATAAAAATTACTCATTTAACATTTATTTTAAGGTTTACCATGTCAAAACAAAATATTGTTTTCTAGGCACCCAGGTTCATTGACTCACCTTTATTAACATCACGACGTTCCCTTCAAGACGCACTACATGCTCCAAAGGGTGCCACTCATTTTTATTAATGTTTTATTTATGCGATGTGCCCTTCAAGACACACTACATGCTCCAAGGGTGCCACTCGCCTTTTGACTGATTTTGGTAGTTTTCCAACCCTCGGATTCCATACTCCATCAGGGAACCTTGTGAGATACTAAGGGCCTCTAAGGAATAAGGACCCTGCCTTATTGCACGCCCCTTAGAATCTTTATGAGCGACTGTCTCAGTCTGCCCTCACGACATCGTGGTTCTCTTGAACTAGGTAATCGTTAACCTACAATTCGATCCACGACATGAGTGCTAGTAGGTTATGGTAGGGTTGTTTCCACACCTCTCCCTCAATACCTAGTTGTCATGCATGGCCCCTTTACTCCTAATGTGAGTCTGATTAGCAAGCAATCGTCAGCCTGCATCCATCAACAAAACATGTCAACGATCCATAAACAACATCATAATATACCCAATCATAGGTCACATATGCATAAACATAAATACCCAAACCATATAAAGTCCACTCCTTGACTCGATCTGGAGTCCAAGGAGGTCCACCAATGCCATCGACATCCTCAATCTGTCTAGTGTCCTGCACACTCAGGAGAAACCCGCCAATAAAACATTCTATACATAGATATCAATTAGCATAACATCATAATCCATAAGCATCATCGTTGGAATCCATAAGTGAAACAGACAACCATATACTGAATTGGATCACTTGCATGCAAGTGTCCTCAAAGAATAAGTCATATCATGTGTGCACAAGAGCAGGATGTTACTTACACCCCCTCTTGTTTTAAACTTCATTCTAAAGTTTCATAGTATATAAGTGCAGTTAATAAGGTATCTGACAATATCCAAATTTCTAGTTATAAAAAAAAAATGGAAACTATTGGCACATAACATATGTGTCCTCCCAAGTAGTTGACTGTGGACTATAATTTTCCCACTAGACCTTGACCTAATCAATTGTTCTACGTTGTAGTTGTCGAATGCGATGGTCTAGAAAGCGGATTGGCGCCACCATGAGTGCACCCTTGTCCGACACCTGCAAGGAACTCATGTCAATCACATGTGTAGGATCACTAACATAATGTCTCAAAACAGATACATGAAAAACATCATGCATGCACCTCAAAGAATCAAGAAAGGCTAGTCGATAGGCCATAGACCCTTTCCTTTCCACAACTTCAAAAGGTCCCACAAACCTAGAAGAGATTTTATCACCCTTTCCAAACTTGATCAAACACTTGTGCGGTTTCACCCGCAAGAAGACTCGATCACCAACTTCATAACTATGGTAAATGGGATGCGCATCAACATAACTCTTTTGTCGATATTATGCTTCTTTAATCCTTTGTCTTATTGTTTTCATTTTCTCTTCCATTTCTTGGATCACTTCTGGTCATACCAGGACCCTACCCTCAATCTGATCCCAACTCAAAGGCATCTGAAATGGTCACTCGTAAAGAAACTCAAACATCACCATATTAATGGTGCTTTGATAGTTGTTGTTGTATGAAAACTCTAACAATGGAAAGAACTTCTCCCAACGCTTATGTCGATCCATCACGTACATACACAACATATTTTACAAGATTTGGTTGGTTCGTTCTGTTTTCCCATCTTTCTCCAGGTGGTACACGATACCAAAGTTAAGTTGGGTTCCCAAGGCCTCTTGGAATCTAGTCCAAAATCATCCTGTAAACATCGATCCTTGATCAGATATGATCCTCTTAGTTACGCCATGCAATCTCACTATCTCGCTGATAAAAAATCTAGCTATGTCTGGCGCGTGATATGTCGTATGCATAGGGATAAAATGTGCACTCTTCGTCAGAGTGTCAAATACCACGAAAATCGAGTCGTGCCTCCTTGTCGTTAGTGGCAATCCAACAATGAAGTCCATCGAAATGACCTCCGATTTCGATTTCGGAATAGCGTGTGGTTGTAGTAATCCTGCAAGATGTCTATGTTCAACCTTCACTTGCTGACATTCTAAATGTCTCACCACGTATTTGACTATGTCCGCCTTCATTCCTTTCCGAAAGAATAAGGGTTTAAGGTCTACCCTCATCTTCGTGACTCTTGGATGAGACATGTACACTCATCTATGAGCTTCGTTTAAGATCAAACTTCTCAACTCGTGGTTGGGCGGTATGTAAATCCAGTTATTATATCTCATTAATTTGTCGTTGTTCACAGTAAATCCCTCAAATTTTGGTATCAATATGGTGTCTTGTCTAATAAATTCCTTAACCTCCTTATATCAGTCATCGTCGTGTTGTATAGTTAGAATCGTTTCATGAATATTCGTCTGAAGAGGTATCACCAAAAATATGTGCGGTCTCCGAATCAACGCATCTGCCACTCTGTTTATTGTTCCTTTTATGTAACTGATCTCAAAATCGTACTCACTAAGAAGTTCTAACAAATTCCTTTGTCGTGCGTTCAAGTAACTTTGTGTAAAAATGTGCTGCAAACCACAGTGGTATGTTTTCAGTTCGAATTTTCGTCCAATCAAGTAGTGTCTCCACACTCTTAGGGCATACACAATGGCCAATAAATCCAAATCGTGTGTCACATAGTTCTCCTCATTCATTCTTAACTTCTTGTAGATGTAAGCGATCACTCGACCATCTTGCATCAAGACTCCGCTTAATCCTTCCTTGGATGTGTCTGTGCATACCAAGAAGTCATTGTCCATGTCAAGGAATTTTCTGTGCATACCAAGAAGTCCTTGTCCATGTCAAGGAATTTTAGTATCAACGTTGTCGTCAACAACTCCTTGAGCCTTCGAAATTCTTCCACGCATTTCTCGGTCCAAACAAACTTCTTGTTTTTCTTCTACAATTCCGTGATCGGATTTTCTATCTTCGAAAAACGTTTGACAAACCATCGACAATATCCAGCTAAACCCATGAAGCTACATACTTCTAGTACATTCGTCGGCGTAGGCCATTCCATAATAGATTTTGCCTTCACTAGATCTACAACAGTACCTTCGTCGGAGATAACATGCCCTAAATAATGAATCCTCGATTGATAAAAAGAGAATTTCGAAAATTTCTCATATAATTTGTTCTCTCGTAAGCACTGTAGTACCAAGCACAAATGTCCATCATGTTCTTCTGTTGTCCGAGAATATATCAAGATGTCATCAATAAATACTTGAACAAACTTGTCCAAGTATTCGCAGAACACCCCATTCATGAATCTCATGAATACCCCTGAGGTGTTTGTCAGTGCAAACGGTAAAACGACAAATTCGTAATGTCCAAACCTCGTCTTGAATGCGGTCTTAGGAATGTCTTCCTCCTTGTTCCGTAACTGGTGATATCCTGATCTCAAGTTGATCTTCAAAAACACTATCGCGCCATTCATTTGATCAAACAAATCGTCCATTCTTCGAAACAGATATTGGTTCTTGATCATTGCCTTGTTCAATTGACGGTAGCCAGTGCAAAGTCTCCACGACCCATCCTTCTTTCGTATGAAAATAACAGGCACACCCCAAGGTGAAACACTTGGACGTAGAAGTCCTAGGTCCAACAAATCCTTTAGTTTCATTTTCTACACCTGTATCTCAGGGGTAGACATCTGATAAGGATTTCTTGATATCGGTTCAGTTCCAGGTTTTAAGTCAATGGTAAATTCCAACTCTCTTTCGGGCGGAAAACCTGATAACTCTTCTAGGAACATGTCCACAAATGCTCATACTAACATAAGGTTTTCTAATCCTTCTGCCACACCCTTGTTGTTCAGCACTAATATCACATATAGATTGCATCCTGTGTGCATAATTTGCTATATTCCTCAAGAGAAAGACCTCCCACACCATCACCAAACCTAGCACACAAGAGGGTGTTGTAATTCTCATAATTTCATACCACAACTTCTGAAATCATGAGATGACACAATGATAAGTGTGTTTCCTCAATGGGGATTCACCTTTATTTATATAATACTTGTCACATCAAATGATGTGTCTAATGGCACAATAGGGCCGACCTCAATAACTCAAAATATAATTAATAATTACCATATTAATTTTCTTTTACATTAAGGTGGGGCCGACCTGTACCCTTTACATTACAAATAGGGTTACAGGTGAGTTTGACTCTTGAACAATATAGAAAGGGATCTCATACACCCACTAGTGCTCAACCACTAGGGCTGCATCCATAGGGATGTCCACATCTTTATCTCACTGCGTCTCACAGGAGAACCACACTCACTAGTGCTCAACCACTAGGATCACTTTCACCTGTGCTCATCCACATGCACATCCAACTTAGCAGATCTTCTTTCCCACTGCATTACACAAGAGAGTCATCTGGAGTTCATCATCTTACTCTCTTCTAAGAGGAGGCTAATACATCGTTTCATCTCTGTCTCAAAACGATGCACCCAGTTCATGGGAATTCACACGTTCACCTGTGCTCAGCCATAGGCACACCCAACTCAATAGATCTTCTTTCTCACTGCGTTACACAGGAGAATCATCTGGAGTTCTTCTCAACTCTCTGTAAGGAGGAGTCCATCACAATGTTCCAGTTCTGTCTCAGATAGGAACCACACACCCAACTCAGGGGCTCTCTCTCAGGTCCGTGTCCTGGAGGATGTCTCACGCAGTTGTAATCATCAACAAGTTTTAGCTTTAGAAATTAGACTTAAGTGCATGCATGTAAATAACAAGTAACTTAGGAAGTTGAAATCAGAATGGTGAGAGAGAGAGAGAGGAAGGCAAGCTTGTGTGTGGAATGTCTTTGGGCAATGGAGTCCTTTGTGGTGAAATGTGGAGGGATCTTCTTCAAATGACTTGAGAGAATAGAAACATCAACCTAGATCCTCCTAATCTCCAAGTAGAGCATCAATCACTACAAGTCCTTGCAAAATAGAGAGTTAGAAAAATGGTGCCACCTAAAATAGAGACTTCAAAACACAATTTGTTAAGCAAAACATAAGACGCATTCAAAATCTCTATAATAAATAAACAAATAGGATTGCTTATCAAACAAGTTTAGTATTCCTATCCAAGTAAGCAATAATACTTCTATAAGGCCAATTTAAACCACAATATAAAGCAATAAATCATGAAACAATGTAGGGAAGAGATGAACCTTAGGGAAACTCCCTAGTTTCTTCCTATAATCACTTGTCTCTGTCCCACGTCATCGATCAAACTTAACTATTTCATCTTACAGTTGAGTATCACATCATGCAATTCCAACCAGTCCATATCGATGACTATGTCATAAGCTCCTAAGATCGTGACATATAGGTTAGCCTTCCTGAAAAAATATCCCAGGTTAAAACTACAATCCGTAACCTTTCCTCCAACCTTCTACTTGGCTCCCGAAGCCATTTCCACATAGTTACACTTGTCTTGTTCGATTGCCTTTAACTTAATTCTTTTTAGTGCTGCACCAGAAATAAATCTCTTTGTAGCACCTGGATGTATCAAAATACTAAAGGTCTGGTCAACGATGGCACCTAACATCTCGAGCATAGTAGACTGGTGCTTGGTCTAGCGCTTATTTACCCCTACATGAATCTGGTGTGTCTTGCCCAAATCTCCTACTGTAGTGTGTCCGACTGACCTGGCTTCTTTGGCCCTCTCAACTAGATAGTCATGCTGGTAATGTGGCTCTCCACATGTCCAACATTTGGTCTTCGGTCCACTACTCCTGGTCCCCGAAGTAGAAGTGGATGGTCCACTAGCCTGGAACCTTGGTTTGTTCTGCTGAACAAGCCTGAACTGTTGTTACTGCGGATGACGTTGTTGTTAGTGTTGTGGTCTTCTGTAGGGAGTCCATTGTTGAGACATTGGTTGTGGTGGTGTTGTGAACATGGATCCTCTCAGAGTGCCTTGATACCCTGATGAATTTCTAGTCGGTGTCTAGTGCTGTTGCGTACCAGATGTTGCTTGTCCCATCGGTCTCGTAGGAGTCCTTCTCTGACCCCTACTGATCAGCTCTTCCTCATCTATGAGGGCGTTCTAGACAACATCATTCAAAGTTTGAGGTATTAATATCCTCACTTTAGCATGAATGATGATGTTAAGGTTGAACACGCACTTGTTGACCTTAAGCTTCTCAGTGTTCATATGTGGAGCATACCTAAGCAGCTCCATGAAACGGACCTCGTACTCGGGAACCATATGACCACCCTGTCGTAAGGCATTGAACTCAATGAGCCAACGCTCAATGAATTCCTTAGACTGATACCTCTCCCGGAACTGATCCTCGAACAATTCCCATGACATGTCTTCTATGACCATGTTCAGTTGTGGCATGAGCATCATCCACCATAGAAGAGCACTCTCCTTCAGTTGAAATAGTGCCATGTGGAATTTCATGTTGGAGGTATAGTCGTGAAGTGAAAAGCACATCACCATGTTTTCCATCCATACCTCAATGTCTGCACCATCCGTGGAACCCAAGAACTCGGGAAACTTGACCTTCTCGATCTCTTAGTGAATTCTACCAGTACCAGCTGGGGCACTCTATGGATCCTCAGGGGGTAGAGGCGCCCTGGCCTCATCTCTGTCCAGATGGATAATCAAGGCCTCTGACATCCTATGAAAGGACCACATCAACCCAACCAAATCCCCCACAACTGTCTGTTTCTATCTGATGACTTGTTATTCTCCTTGGGGGTTAGACCCCTCTGGTGTGGATGCTATTGGAGGCATCATGCCTCCTCCCCTAGCACCACGTTGTTTGCCTCCGCGATGTCCTCTAACCATAATTACTGTACAAACAAAATTCAATTTAATTAGTGATAAATTATTAATCAAGTGTTTATATAGTGGAAGGCGTAATGATCCCCAGTCACAGGGTTCAACCTACTCTGATACCATATATAACGACCCCATCATTACGACAATAAAAATGACGTACAATAGGTAAAAAAAAATTGCGTTAGGAAATTATACATCATAATTAATAACAATATCATTGACACATCATCCAATGTATTAACAATCAATCACGACACAAATACAACACATCATCACCATGAATAATGATACACATATCGACGCATTAACACAAATAAATACCAATCCATAATCATTGCATTCATACAATAAATAATGACACATAAACATTATGAATCATAAATCGCTCAACTCATATCATAAGGATAATCATCAGGTAACACCAGGATAACATGAGATAAAATAACGATAACTTAAGGATCATAAAGATAATCATAATAATGACTTAAGATACTACCCACCCAACCTACCCTGCAAGGTTAGGACCTCCAGGACACATAAGCAATGCTCAAGCCCAGGTTCCAATTGATTTGAACTATTTAAGGTCTCAAGGCTGGCGACTGTTATGAGCAACAAGGAGGTGTCTACATCCCACTAACAACAAGTCCAATCATCATCTAGATCAATCCATCAATCTTGTTCATCAATAATCATCGCACAACTGTTATCAATATTGTCATCAATCATACCTCCACATTTAAGTATTTGTTGCACGCGAGAGTAACAATTCTAGAACAATCACGTGTCAACTTAAGTAAAGGCACAAGAGAAACTAGTCACTAAATCAGTCATATATCAATAATTCAAGACGCAAGATTAATTAACATTAAAATTAAGGGGCAAGAGAATAATGAAGAAGCAATCGCACGCCCGATTAAATTAAGGCACGCATGTAATTCTATTATTAAATCACAGCAAAATCAATGGTGTGAGGTAAATATTTACCAAATTATAATTCAATCGTTCATCATCAATATTCAATGGCGCAATAGTAATATAGCTATAAATCCATCATACATTAGCAATTTAATGTCGCTAGTAATATTTGTTAATTAATTTAGGATGCATAAGAAAAGTCAATCATTCCTAATCCTCATTAAATCAAGGCGCAGTGTATTCAACATCAAATTCAACTTTTATTCCATGGCGCGCGAGAAGTATAACACCCTATGAAAAGGCCTAATTACACCTTCCTTTGTTAAAATGGAAAACTACTTGTTATGTTCTAACATTCATAATATCAAGTGTAAATAATGAAATGAAACTATCATGCAATGGGAAGTGCAACATGGAATCCCACGTCATCTCATTCCTAAGGAGGTTCTTCAGGTTAACTCATTCTTCAATATATATCCTTGATAACCAACCCAATCAACTTACAACTAAATCATTGATGGCTCGACTTGCAATTTTAAAATCCATTATAAATGTCATGTGTAATATAAAGTAGTTAAAATTAATAAATTGAAAGAATGGATCAATGAGCTCACGTACCCCAATTATACCAAATAATAACCAAGAATACCAAGCATACCTACTGTTAGCTAAGTAGGCCTTAAAATCATTCAATCGATTAACATGTATGCAACTTACAAAAGGAAACCCACCCTATATGAGCTGTATAATGTAATTTAATTAAATTTAATACACCAAATGAGTCAAGGTATAAGGTTACATCACTTGCACGCATATATCTAAGGGTTGATCAAATGATTTAATATCAATGCTATTCAATTGTCCAAACGAAAGGTAATATTAATGAAGCACAAAAACCCTTTTGTATAGCGATATGGATTCTTAATTAAATATTAAAAACTGAGTGAAGGCATGTCAAGCTAGGGAAATAGGGTGAAAGTCATAACCATGGTAAATGTAAAAATAATCGTTGAGTGAAGGTAACACACAACAGTAAAGTAAATGGATGATGCAACAGTGAAGGTAAGATGTAGAAGTACAGTAAATGTAAAAATCGATGTGTGTAAATGGGTGGTATTCATTGTAAGTAGCGTGGAAATCTCGGGCAAATTTAAGAGCGAATTACTGAGTAAATATGCACAAAAACGCAAAGCATTCATTGGTTAAATTCATTGTAGAAAGCATTGGAACCGCTGGAAATTTTAAAATGAATTGGGCTGAGTAATTATACACAAAAACGTGGAGCATTCATTGGTTAAATTCGTTGTAGAAAGCATTGGAATCGCTGGCAATTTAAAAATGAATTGGGCTGAGTAATTATACACAAAAACGACGAGCATTCATTGGTTAAATTCGCTGTAGAGCCAGGAAATTGCAAGGCAATAAAAACGGATTTTTTGAGTTAAAAAGACCAATACACGCAGAGAAATGAAGGAATACATGCAAGGAATGTACCAAGGACAAAAGCGTTGGGTACTCTGGCAACACATAGATAATTGCATTGGAAAATCACTGAGGGAAAGGATGAACACATGGAACTGTTTGTAATGTTGTTGGGGTGTTCCTTATTCCAAAATGTAGAGATACTCCAGAGAAACTCGTTGGGTAACAACGATAGGAATAAGTAAGGAAATCCGCCTGGAGCTTCCTACGCAGGGCAAAATGTTCATGCAACAAAATAAAATGCAGATAACCCTTAATTTGTCATCCAACAACAATTGTGGCTAAGAAAAACTTGTGGGCATTTTAATCCTAGAACGAACGCAGAAGTTAGAAAACTTCATAGATTACCCATTACAAAACGCTGTGGGTAAATGTAGATTGCAATGATCTTGAAGGGAAAATCGTAGGTTTTAAATTACTCAAAAAATCTCCAAAAAGGGGCACACTAATGCAGAAAAAGAAAGGTTGTGGGGCATTGAGTTTTGATTTAGTCTATGGGATCAAGAAGTAGATTTAACAATTCTTAAATTTGGTGGAAAAGAATACATTAAACAGACACAGTTTAAGACACAGTTTAAGTGGGACAATCTTCAATGAAAACAATGATCCCAACCTCAATATTCATAACACTTTGGTATATGATTATGGAAGTACGAGTTTTTATTTTATTAACCCTAACCGGTAATGAGAGTTAGAGAACAATATATTCATAGATTAAACGCCACGATTTCTAGTATTAGTATACTCAAGAACATACCATTCATACTTGAAAAAATTATACACACACGCCTGTTCATTATTCAACATATTATGTAAATTCACCCACATCCAGTTCGAGAAATCCATTACAATTCCATCAACATATGAATCCATATACATTTTTTTTAACTAATTACAAGTACAAATTTTAAACATGTTTACTGTAACCAACGAATGGACTTGTTGATGTGCTTCGACTACTGGAGATCCTTCTTGCTTCTTGCTCCCTCTTTCTAATCGCTGAGACCTCACTGGTACCTCCCATCCAATGCTAGGAGTACTTTTATTCCCCCTTATCCCCCTGAGCCACAAAGGTGTCACACACACAAATCCAGAGAATAATAGAGCACCCAGCTCGCCTCGCAAGGTCGAGCTACCACTCTCTTTTCGAGTTGGGTATCCCAACTCCCACAAGAAAAATCAATCAAAGAAATTCCGACAGCATAACCTTACGCATTCCAGTCATGATGCATTCCTCTCCTCATCTCAACCATTACTTTTATATAGTTCTTCTTAGTGACCACCTGCCATTTTCACTTTTAATTCATTTTATTAAAATTTAATTAGGAAATATTCTCCCTCGTACACTTGTCACTCGATCCATTAGTTGCACCAGAAATTCATTTATTTAATTTAATTTAATGCCAATTTCCCTCACCCATCCTAAATGGCTAAAAAAAAATGCTCCTTGTTATCCCTTTATTCCCTCTATTTCCCTTTAATGACTGACACCTTTCTAAAACTTAGTTGATTTAGGAAAGTTCTTTAGTTAGACTAGATTAGATTCTTTTCTATGTTTCCACATTCCTTTTTACATTCATTTCTCTTATTGTCTAAGTTCATGTCTTACACATAACCAGTAATTAAATATTTAGATAAAATATTTCTCTTTTAAAATATTAACTTGATTGTTCTTCATCCCCCTTTTATTAATTGATTATTTAGTTTTTAGACTTCTAACCCTATTTAGACCTAGGCTTAATTTTCAACTAGGATTATAAATTTTTAAGGAAATTTTATAATTAATAAAAAATACTCATTTAACATTTATTTTAAGGCTGACCATGTGAAAACAAAATATTGCTTTCTAGGAACCTAGGTTCATTGAGTCACCTTTATTAACACTGGGACGTTCTCTTCAATACGCACTGCATGCTCCAAGGGTGCCACTTGCTTTTATTCGTGTTTTATTTATGCGACGTGAACTTCAAGATGCACTACATGCTCTAAGGGTTCCACTCGCATTTTGACCGATTTTGGTAGTTGTCCAACACTTGGAGTCAATACTCCATTAGGCGACCTTGTGAGAGACTAAGGGCCTCTAATGAATAAGGACCCTGCCTTATTGTGGGCCCCTTAGAATCTCCCCTCACGACATCGTGAGGTTAATGAGAGACTATCTCAGTCTTCCCTCATGGCATCGTGGATCTCTCGAACTAGGTAATCATTAACCTACAATTCGAGCCACGACGGGAGTGCTAGTAGGATGTGGAAGGGTTGTTTCCACACCTCTCCCTTAATACCTGGTTGTTGTGCATGGCCCCTTTCCTCCTAATGTGAGTCTGATTAGCAAGCAATCTTCAGCTTGCATCCATCAATGAAACATTTCAAAGATCCATAAACAACATCATAATATACCCAATCATAGGTCACATATGCATAAACAGAAATACCCAAACCATATACAGTCCACTCCCTAACTCGATCCAAAGTCCAAGGAGGTCCACCGATACCATCGACATCCTCAATCTATCCAGTTTCTTGCACACTCAGGAGAAACCCATCAATATCACTTGTTCATACATAGATATCAAATAACATAGCATCATAATCCATAAGCATCATCATTGTAATCCATAAGTGAAACAGACAACCATATACTAAACCGGATCACATGCACGCAAGTTTCCTCAAAGAATAAGTCATATCATGTGCATGAAAGAGCGGGATGTTACAAAATCAGAGCTTAGGGCATGATAAGATCTCAATAAGTGGAAGAATTTTTGAGCTTGCGTAGATCCATATTTTAGGGTTTGTTTTGCAGATCAACAGTAAGGCTATTACATAATTAGATCTTCAAATCAGCATGGCTTCATCTTTAGTCAAAACTCTGCTAATACCTACCTTGTTTACTATTTTATAAAACAATTCTACAATAAGTATACTAGGCGCACCTTATATTATTTGTAGACTTGAGATAATATCTTAAGAGACATTTCCCTCCTCAACCACTTTAGAAAGATTAACTTATAGCTTACCTTAAAGTCCCCCTACTCAGTAGAAGATGGGATTGAAGGGGCCTCCAACTTCAATTCTTGGAAGGCTAGGGTGTTTAATATCCCAGAAGAATGTGATTTGGATGAGCTGGTTACAAGAGTGATAAAAGAACCCACTTCAAATATAGACAGTGAAACATATAAGAAAAGATAGGACAAATCTAAAATAATCATCTTTGATTTAGTTAAGGAAAACATGATGCATCTCATTGGTCATCTAAGGATAGTTAAGGAATGTTTTGATGCCCTAGAAAATCTATATGAAAATAGGACTCCAACTCAGAACAGGACATTGAAGAAACAACTACATACATTAAATATGGGGAAGGAGGAAACTATCTCTGCCTTCTTTTCCAAAATTTCTCAAACAAGAAATCAACTTACAACAATTGGAATTACAGTGGATGATGGTGACCTTGTACAAACTGCAGTAAATGGTATTTGTGACTCATGGGAGACAT
>SNQJ01S0042004.1:0-15132 GCA_010110895.2 Picea sitchensis
AACCAACTAAAACTAATGGTTTTTAGAAGACAAGAAAAAAATGTAACAGAAGCCCATTTTCACGTAAAGACACTTAAAACTTGTATGAAGGGTGTCTTTTGTGTGACATATAGTCTCATTCGACTTGGTACACAACTATTAATGTGGTTGTTCTAAGATGGAGAAAAGTTAGGACCAGACTTAGATATGTCAATGCTTCTAGGAAATAAATTTACGCAGTTCATTGTTGTTGTTTGTGTATTACTATGTTTTAAGTTTTTTTCTAGTAATATCAACAATTAAATGTTGACATTTTTTGTGATTTTATGTTGAATTTAACATGCAAATGATGAAGTTTCTATAATGCAAAGTCAATAGAAAGAAAATTATAAGATAGTGGAAACTTATGGAGCTTCCCTTTATATTTCTTGTCAAAGGAGACATTAGTATTCTCAATAGATTTATTCAGTAATTAGTTAATGAAGCTTTCAAGTCCACTTTTATCCCTTTCTAGATGATAATATGACCATGTCCATTGGTATTGTTCTAATGGTTTTTGTCAATAGTGAGAATACATGCCTTTCAATTGCTATGTTCTTGTCTCTATATTGGAAATATTTGTGATGAGTTATTTTACATTACTTTTACCTATTCAATAGTCTCCTTTTCAAAGGAGCCATTAGTATTCTCAATAGATTTATTCAATAATTAGTTAATGAATCTTTCAATTCAACTTTTATCCCTTTAATTAGTAATTGAATCTTTCAAGTAATTAGTATTCTCAATAGATTTTTTTTAATGAAGGCTCAATTCACCCGTTCAAATCTACAAATTTAGATCTTGCAAATAATTGACAAGTGTTATATGTAATTTGTTGGGACCTAACATTATAATCACAAAGTGGCCATGGCATTTGCCTTGTTCATTTCTATGAGATGATGTTGATCTAGAGATAGTATTTTTAACTATTAGATAAATGTATCATATTCAGAAGAAAAATTCATTGAAAAAGTCATTATAAGCTACCTTTATTGCATAGAAATATACTTTGTGGCTGGTGACTCTTGTTAGGATGGAAAATGGTGGTCCCTATTTCAAGTGCTACTATTCAAATACCTGATAGAACTTTAATACACACAAAATTATTATATTAATGAGAATCGAGCCCTTTTTTTAAAAGCTTGGTCCAATCTCAAAACAAAGTATGTAGAGAAGCATTTAAAGAGATAGATTGTGAAGGTTGTAAATGCAAATGCCTCTATTATGCAACAAAAATGCAGGGATGATTTTAGGGGATAAATTTCGCTCGTGGGCTAAATTTCCATGGTTTTTTCCCAAAAAAGGATTCGCCCAAATTCTATAGAATAAAATTATTTTACCTTAAAAATCGTCAAAATTTTATACAAACTATATAGAATCCTTATAAATTTGAATATCTTTACAAAAATATCGCCAAACATTCATAGTTGGCATATGAAGGATTACTAAGATTCACCAAGGTTTCTACATTTTAAAATAAATTTCCATCCTTAAAATCATCCCTGTAAAAATGACATGCCAAAGAAATCCAAATATGGGGTGTTACCTTAAAACAATGTATGAGATGACTAGCATGAATGCAATGTGGAAAATCATCAAAATTTCACTCTATTAAACATGAAAATTTTAATAAATCATATGCCATGACATTATTTCATTATGATCAAGTAGAGCTAAACTTGTCCATGTTCATTATACACTATTGTTGGATTTGGGCTAATCCGTTGCTAGTAATGCTTGTGTAAATCATGTGTGATCTATACAACATCAAACCTTTAGTTGCTCAATGGTCAAGGCACATTAGGCATGATCTTACCAAAAACAAGAAATGGGGCTAGAGTGTTCAAGGGATAATAACCTTGAAACCTCTTGGAGTATATTATACAAAGCAAGAAATAACTATTTTGGCTAAATGTTTTGGTAATATGGATTACTAAAATATGTTGTTGAGTAATTCTCCTATATAGTTTGTTGCTTTTGAACTAAATACATGGTCACATTGAAGCACTTTGATTTAGTCAAGTATTTTTTTCATTACTAATTAGAATCGACGTGAAATGCATGATATGGAGGTGAAAAATAATTTACATTTAACAAAATTTGGTTGTGAAGGCCTTGAAATTTATGACATTGTTGGTATGATTAGTTACCCTTTTGTGATAAAGGTTATTTATCTTTTTTCGAGAAGCAAATTTATTGTACATTTTTTAAAATTTCACTGCTATGACGTGGTAGAACTAAGAATTTTTTTAAGATGATGGATGTGATAAAACATGATTTGTATAAGCAATTAGTAGAAGAATTTTACACATCTAGTGATCCTTGTGAATTCATGTTCTCAAGAAAAATTTGGAACATTTGAATTTGACACAAAAACTACTAAAATGGGAAAAAAAATGTTGTGCTTTATTCAGTTAAATTTTTAATATTAACATGACCATATGTCGACTACCAATGAAATGCAAACTAAGATAAATGAACCAAATATGATGCTCTTTCTAGTGAAGTTCAACATAATACTAGTAAGAACTACAAAATATTTGAATATTTGACAATACAACCATGCATGATAGCCGTGTCCATTTGTATGGAAATTTACCAATTGTTCATTGTTATGTGAATCCCTATTATCATTGTCACTAAGGAAGGGTAAATCGTTAGACCTTGATATTTGACACATATTGTTTAGACTTTGAAGACTTGTATTTAAATTTACATATCGTTTTTGTAGGTTGTTGTCATCAGTGCAAATTCTCTTAAGAATGTGACGAACCCAATTAATGGACAAGATGCATTGGAGACATTCTTATATCATGAAATATTTACAAGTTTGTGGCTTAATAATGCTAGGTGGTTGCACTCATTTCATCGAGAGTAGATGTGTAAATTAAATAGAAAGAAAAACTAAAGTGTTTAATGTAAACGTGAAAGAAAGTTAAATAAAACTAGTGGATCATAATGATAATAAAAAATATGAAAAAAAGGCCATAATAATAAAAAATAATATGAAAAATGTGTTGGCACTTTTCTCCTATAACCAAGTTATTATCAAATCAAACTCTAATATAAGCAACCATGAACTTCATTAAACCATATAAATACTAATTTTTGAACTAATAACAACATAGCTACAAGTTTTGCAATAGAAAACAAGCACCAAAAGAACTAAAATAATCTCCAAATATGCTTTATTGACTATAAGATAATTGAAAACACATGCTAACTTGATTCTCTTGGTTCTATTATGCACCCACAACTCTTAAAAACATGGATAAGGGGTCCACACATGAATATACAAGACATAAGATATGATCTCAGTAACCCCTAAACCCATATTACACAATGCCCAATGGAGGTGGGCAATAAATGCTCCACCAACTCCATTTATAATAAAACCCCTTTTCACATTTATAACCACATGTTTTTCCATTAATAAAAAATAATCCATAAAGCCACTAACTCATAAATGACCATAACTATGAGAAAAACAGTCAAAGTTGCGTTCATAGACAATTAGGGTCTAAGAGATCCCCATCATTATTTGTTGACTTGTCCTCGAGTCAACCAAGGAAAACACGTGCAAACTAGAATCCAAATCACAATTATTGCAACAGTCCATACTTGAAGAATATACTCCTTTCTCTTCTCCTCTTCTCGTGCTTTGACTTTAGGGCATTTCAATAGTCACGCATCAAACATCAATTTGCAACAAGAATAAGGTACATGAAGTGCATGGTGGGAAGCATACCAAAAAATATTACCCCACCACAACTTTAGATCTACAAAAGTCATCTCAACACAAAGTCTGAGTATAGAAGATCGTCATTATCACCTAAACAATGTAATTGGAAAACTACAATTGAACACACTAAACCCATGGTGTCGCAAATCACCCATATAAAATAGGCTATAAACAGTTACCAATCCTGACCATCAACCATTGAGATGCATATAAAACCATGATCTTGAGCCTAGGCCCTTTGAAACATTATCCCAATAGCATGCAACTACAACTAAGAAAATAATATCCCTTTACAACACCTAATCTTATCTTATCCAACTCATAAGCATCATAAAACTTAATGGAAAATCTAGTTGGGATCATGCCACACAAGGTTGATCTCCAACTCCTCTAAGGAACTATATCAACAATATCATTACCATGAGATCTCCCATAATTCACTAGAGTGCATAAATAAGAAAATAAATCAACAAGTCAAAGGAGAATAAATCTTCCACAACCTTCTATTAGCCATCGATAGTCACTCTACAACTATCAAGCACAATTATGGCATATGCATATAGACACTGAGAGAAAAGAGGAAGGTTGAAAGAAGAATAACTTTTTTGCAAGGAACCAATCCGTAACTATCCACATCCAAAATGCAACGCTGCCACAACTCTCCATGGTCATTCCACAACTCTTTATGTAACCTAGCAGATGTATTCCATCACCATTCATTTTTCAACTACTCCATCCTATGCCAAACATCATCCACACTCTGACAAGATTTAATTTTCAAGTGACCATGCCAAAGGCCACTGCCTATTAGATTACATGGGGAAAGATCTATGTTATCACTAGGATTAGGTTGTGGTGACCATTCACAGTGAAGTAGATAGTAAATATTATAATAAGTTGTGAGTAGCAATTTTCTTGTGTAAGAAATAAATGATAATGATGTTGTCAAAACAACTAGGTGTAGCTTTGCAACTAACAACTAATAGAAGCATTCCTTTAAACCTTTAAAACGCAATTTTGTAAACATGGGATGTTGTCTTGGTTCCATTGTTAATAACATAATAGAAAACTTGTTCTACATAACTCTAAGCAAATATGCATCTAACATCAATTAGCTACCTCTAATCATATCCATCAAAGGCCAGTAATCGAAAAAAATGATAGGTCAATGAGCTAGATAGCAATGTGCAACAACAATCCTAACACGTTGAAATACTATGCTTCCTTTCTTGGGGTGTACAATGTACAAATCAAAACCCCAACTAGACTAGGTAGCTCCAATTCTGAGGCAAAATAGTTCTCTACATATATGGTTTGTGTGCTCACCCTGAATATTCTCAACAAGTAGCCACAAGTATATCCTTTGAACTTCTTTCCTCAAACCACTACTTCACCACCCTTCATCAAAACCATATGTAGTGCTTATCCTCAAACATTTCATTTCATTTACCCAAAACCAATCCATCAAAATAAGCACTATTGGTCTCCCTAGGACACGAAATAACCAAGAAAATACTTAGAAATTACAATGCAACCATGACACCTTTGATTCTCATAGCACATCTAGAAAAACACTACATTATTTAGTCCAATAAAGGAGATCTAGGTTCTAAAGTGAAGATATTAGTCCATCCATCATGGATTTTAGGTTCATTAAGCAATCTCATCCACATGATGTTGTCTCCACCCATCCATGGAGAGAACACCATAGATCACATTCTCGCCTGGTGTGAAATGTTGGCACTTTTATCCAGCCACAAACTTAATGTCATATCAAACCCCAATTTCCATAGGCTATAACTATGAAATTATAGTGAACCAAGACCCAAAAGTTTTACGATGTGTCCTTCACTATGTCTCCTTAGGCACCTAAAAACTTTGATATCTGAAACTTCTCAGAAACAAAAAATGGTTATAGTAAAAATTCCAAGGTGACATGTCCAAAGGAGAAAAACGCTAGGATTGTATGCTCTGAAACTAAATGTTATGCACCAAACACACAAATAACATAAAAAGAGAAAGAGAAGTAGCTCCATGCCTTGAGAATGAGAGAATAATGAATGTGAAACATCTTCAATGGGGCAAACTCATTTTACAAGAGAATAAATGTACAAGATGAGATGATTTCTAAAACTAGGTATATATAGGAGACAAAGGGTGCAATTACAATTAAAGGGTATAGTCGACCATAGTAATATAACAATAGAAATGTAATAACTTAATATCTAGGTATATATCTAGGGATTAACAATAACCAAATCTCAAATATCTTTGGGAATATTGGAAAGTAAAGGGAAATCCCATGAATTTAAATGCCTATCCAAGATACATTGATTGAGACCAACCTTGAACAACCAACCAAGATAAGTTTCACATTAACATTTCCTATAACAGTGGGATTTGGCCTACTAAATATTATAGCACGAGCCTTTTAAAGAATATTTGGAGGTAGTCCATTTTGTTTCTATTAACCTTTGGTCCTAGAGAATGGTAACACAGAAATCAATAATAACATACCCATTTACCAATTGCTTGCTAATGGACAAGAATACCATTATTGAGTCCCTCGTTAATTTTGTTTTGTATAATGTATTTTGATGCCTCAAAAACTATGACATGTGGTGTAGGGGCCAATAAACAATCTCAACGAATTTACTTAAAAAGGCCAATTACCTCAAAATTGGACAAGGAAGGCATGATGATGTACTATCAAATAATTTTTCCTCTACTTTAAAAAGAACTAAAAAAAACCAAAGTGCCCTAAGCATGTCCATGTAAAGCTAATATACTCGACTCTATCGTAGACCTTTTTTAAATACATTTTGATGAAGAGAGCATTCAACTCCAAGGTTTTTAGGTTTAGTTGTAAACTTGGTCATACCTATGTTGATACATGCCACAAATCATGCATGATAAAATTCCATGTTGACTTATAAAATTCACATAAGAAGTCATCAAGTATTAGATATTAATCATTGGCTATTTCCATTTAAGAAACTAACACACCTAAGGTCAATTCCTCGTCATGCAATATTTCATGTTCATGTGATAAAAGCACAATTTCATGGTTTCATACACACTTCAATAAACCCTTAAGATTAGAAAAGGGTCATCTAATGATTCACAAATGCTTTTTCGATGATTTATTCATCTAATGCAAATAAACTTGAACTTGAGGGCTAAATTTTATTTTTTTATTTTTTTTAATTAATTAATTTTATTTATTTATTATTTATTTTAATCTACAACTTCCTTTGAGGCCAAGGGCTTGAAAACATATTTTTTCAACCTTTCCCCATATTTGCTATAATTTAATTTTACTTATATCTAGGCTCACTAAGCATGACAAACCTTATCCAATTTTAGGAAGTCTTTGAGTTTGGTCGATTGATTTTGGATTTCCTCATGATAAGAATTGAATTCAAGCTTCTAATTAAGTTGTTCCATTTAATCCTTGAAAACATTATGGTGTTTCTGCCTAGTGGAAGTTAATCCTTGACATCAATTCAGTTGCTAGCATCACCCTTATAAGTTTGTTCTTTTAGGCTTTCATCGTGTGTTAGTTTATTAGTATAGGTTTCCGGATTCACTCTGTTTTGAAACAGTTTATCAACATTTATAAGTCATCTAACCATCATTCCCCCCTTAACCTAGATAACTTAGGTTCCCAATCCTTTTTATAAAGTTCAAAAAGCTAGGGTGTTTTGGGTTGAAACATTGAGCAAGAAGGTCTTATAAATGTCCATTCTCTCATCCATGAATGAAATAGAAAATACAATGGGTTGATGGTTAAAGAGGATCATTTCTCCCATAACCTAGATTGGCATAACTTTACCATAGTGAAAAAAGAGAGGTTTTATCTTTGAAAGAATGGCTCTATCAAGACCCTTCAAAACTTTATCATTATTTTCCAAAAAGTCAACCATGCAAACCAAAGATCATATGAGTCGTGCCTTCTCTTTCTTATTAGTATCATACATGGAAAACTTTTTCTTATAGCCATTTTAGATGACCCACTGCCCTCAAAAGATTTAAATGAGTATTACTTTTATGTTATATGGAGTCTCAGCCATGTTGAAATCCCCATAAATAAGCTAGTGGACCTTAGGTAGTTTATCGACCATCAAAGTCCAAAAGGTTTCCCTTTCTTTTGTATCATTTAGAGAATAAGGTTTGGCTAGACCTAGAATACGACCTTCCAAGCACAACATTGTCAAACTAGAAATTGATTTTAGTACCCAAACCTACAATAACTTTATTTAGAAAACTAGTAATTTCAACTTCTTGTAAAGAAAGAATATCCAAATTCAATATAAATTTTTGAATCCTCTGAACCATGGATTCTTTGTAAGTGTGTGTAAGACCATGTGACACTTTATGTTACTACCTTCATTAGGGATCAATAGTGAGGCGATCCATCTATTTTTCATTGTCATTCAACCTAAAAATATGCATTGGAGCTTGGAGAGACTAAGATTTTTGTGCAAGTGGCTCAAACCCATTCATCTTACATGCAAACTTTGAGGCAATTTGAAAATTTCTTGGCCTATGATCCCTCCTACGGGTTCAAAAATGGAGATAGAGATCGAGTTGTTTGCCCCACTAGAGGAGAGGAGGCATGGGAAGGACAAATAATCTCTTTCTTAATGGCTAAGGTTGTGGCTTTGCTTGGATCGACCCTATTTTAGTGACAGTTTTGGTGTGATGGACCTTAGAAGTTAACGTAATCTTATTTTTATAGGAATAATTTTACAACCATCCATAATTATTGCTTATTTGAGGTGATGGACCTTAGAAGTTAACGTAATCTTATTTTTATAGGAATAATTTTACAACCATCCATAATTATTGCTTATTTGAGGCCTTTTAAGCCTAATATTGAGGAGCATGGTTTACTTTATGAGGTTGAAAGTTGAGTTTCATGATAAGGGGACAATATTGTTGGACCTATTGTCATTGATGTCAACAGTCGATGTGATGATTTGTCATGATGAATTATCATTGCAATTTACCATAGACGAGATTGTCATTGATGTCAACCGTATATCAGTTAGCAGAAGAAGCAAACAGTATGAAGATCAAAGCTCAGAAGGGAAAACACAGTACAGAAGCGAAAGAATATCAAAGCTCGGAAGGAAGAGTGCATTGCACAGTATTAGTTAGCAGAAGAAGCAAACAATATGAAGCAATTCGTGATTATTGTTAATCATGATAGGATCAACAATGTTCATATGATAAAATCTCAGGAGGGTTAGCAAATGCAGAGATCAAAGCTCGAAAGGAAAAGCGTAAGCTCAGAGTGAGAAGCCTCAGTAGTTGTTTGATCAAGAAATTGGTTGTGTTGATCATCTAATATTACGGACGTCGGTCATATGAGTGACCATGGGCTTGAGGACCATTGGAGGATCGTGACCATCGAATCTACAAGCTAGATCAACGACAGAGATAGATTGTGGAGATTAGAAGGAGAATTAAACAACTCGCTAGTTCTAATCCCACAATCGGTCTAGATCGTCAGATCTAATAAACCCAAATATCGATGACTGTGGTTGATCCAACAAACGATCAGATTAAGTCAAATTGAGTTGTGACCATCAAATGTTCAATCGCCAGATCAACTACAGGGATAGATTGTGGAGATCGAAAGGAGAATTAAATATCGTGTTATTTCCAATCCCGCAATTAGTCAAGACCGTCAGATCTTATAGCCTCGAAGATCGACGATTGTGGTTGACTCACTAACAACACACAACTTCAAATTGTGGAGTTTGGGTGTCGAGTTAAATCACTCGCAATTTGTGGTTTTGCAATCATCGTCCACCATTAATCTGCTTCGAAGAGTCCACATCGACCGTTGGATCACTTTTGAGTGGTAGGACAGGATAAGCAGAAAGATCTGAGATCTCGTTTATCCGAAATCCCGTCAACCGTCAGATTAAAAGTAAGTGGAAGGACAAGATAAGAAGAAAGGATGAGTTCTCGATTATTCGAATACCAGTCAGTCGTCAGATCATTTTCGAGTGGAAGGATATGATAATCTAGAAGAGTAGCATCGTAGATAGATCGAGTTGTCGATCTAAGATCCTAATCAATGAACAAAATTCGTTTTGGGTCTAAAGATGCGAGGAGGTTACGCTCCGAAGAAATATCACTTCAAGAATTCAATTTGAGATTTGAAATACCCAAAGCCCATAAATCCAAAATGAATAAGGACCATCGGATTTGGAGGACATACGATGACCGTTGGATCAGGGTTGTTGGTCAGCAGACTACGTCAACAAGGACACGTGGTAGACCACGTCTACAAGGACATGTGGCAGACCATGTCAGCAAGGACACGTGGTATACCACGTCTACAAGGACATGTGGAACACCACGTCAGCAGACCAGGTCTACAAGGACATGTGGCAGACCACGTCAACAAGGACATGTGGCAAACCATGTCAGCAGACCACGTCAGGAAATACACATGGCATAATCAGATGATGACAAGTGTCAAGAGTAAATTGGCTCATGCCATGTCAACAAGTGAAGTAAGAAAGTTACGTCACTCCGGGAGAATTACTTCGGGAGTTTCACCACCAAGAAATGTAAAAATTCCCGAAGTCCCGAAGGACGAAGTTCCGAAGTCACTCTCAACCGTCGAACTAATATACCCTTCAGACACTATTATGACTGTTAGATCAAGGAGATGAACATGTGCCACATGAGGAGATCCACATCAGCAAGACTATGTCAGCAAGGACACATGGCGCAATCAGACAATGACAAGTGTCAAGTTGAATCGACATTTCAGGTACGTGAAAATCACGAATCTGAGTGACACATGGAAGCTACTCGACTCGTGACACATCATCAAGTGACGTAAGCAAGTTATGTCACTTCGGGAGTTTTACCACCAACACTTGCCCAAAGTCCCGAAGTTCCGAATGTCGATGTCCCGAAGTGGACATGAGACGTTCGATCAGAAGATCACTTCGGGTGAATTCTTAACCATTGATCATAATACAGGTCCAAGGATCGAATCTAACCATTGATCTAGTTCAGTGAAGTAAATGTGAACCGTCTGATCTATTTGGCGAAATCTGCCACGGGAGATTTGATATGTTGCAAATCTCGAAGTCTCGAAGGATGAAGTCTCAAAGTCCCAACAATCATCCATCTCATCAAGAGTATCCTCAACCGTTGATCATACTAAAGTGAAAGTTGAGACTTGAGAATTCCAAATTACGGAGACGCGAAAGGATCACAGCCGTTGATTTGAAAGGGACACGCGTAAGTGGATTGTCAACTTCAAAAGATTAACGTACGGAGGAAAGAATGAGTTGAGATTTGAAATCTCCGAAGTCCAGAGACCCGAAGGAGATCTCAATCGTTGATCGAGAAAGGGGACACATGACCATTGATCTAGTTGTTGATTGAGAGGACAGATCTGAACCGTCAATTCAAGACCACTGCCAAGATCATGAGATCGACGGTCCTGTCGCATTGCAGGGATTGAAGGTGCGCGAACATTAATGAGTTGAGAGTGGGCCGCAATCGAAACCATGGTTTTGAATAAAGGACACATGGAGGGTCGAGTTAAATTGCGGGGTGAGAAGTAGTTTGACTCAAACCACCTTTGGAAGAGCCCACAATCGTGTGGTCACGTGAGGTCACCGCTATTGGTCATATGGTAGAGATATTTAAAGGGAAGAATGTAATGCACGCTTAAATTGATAAGCATGTGGTTCTATGCCTATGATCATATGAACATGGTTTGAAGGAAGCGTTGCTTTCTGTTATTACAGAGATGAAGGAAATTGATCCATACATGTGATCGATTTATGAGAGTAAAAGGGATGTCAGGTGTCAAGTTGAAGACTCGGAATGATGATCTCTGGTGGTCCCAAAAGTTGTTGTAAATGAACAAGTTAGTTATAAATTGTTGCATAAGTTGGCTCAATAACTTATACAAGTTTTGAGCATAAGAAAGTATAAATACAACCATGATTGTTTAACTGGAGAGTGTGCCAAAGGAATAAGTATATGGACTTGTGGAAAATATAGGGTCGCTGAGAAAGAGTGGCATGCGGAGAAAAATGAAGGGGATGTAGATTCGAGGTCCATGCTAATATTAGAGGAAAGAAGAAGTGAAGAAGGCGCAGATATCAGAGGAAAGATAAAGCGAAGAAGGCGTGAATTTCATACAGAAGATGAAGTGCGATGATGAGCATTTATGATATACCTATGATCATGAAATAGAGTTGATTCAATAATGGATCACTGCTACTAGAGTTGAATTACTATATGAACTCTAGTTGGATAGACTGTGTTCTATCAACAAGCTAGGTCTTGTGGCAAGCTGGGTCTTTCTTGAGAGTTGGTGCTCTCCGAGGAGTTGGTGCTCCTTAATTCAGTTGGTGCTGACACAAAATAGTTGTTGTTGGGAAAATTCATATTTCTATATTCACATATATATACATATCAATTATACAAAAGCTTACACAAACATCTGGTGTCTCTTGTGTGCATTGTGATTATGATTTGATTGTTCTTAATCTGTACAATTATGTTTTAACTGATAACTTGCAAAAGGAAAATTTGAAAAGTCCACACACTAATTCACCCCCCCCCCTCTTAGTGTGGGTGGTGTGTTCAACAATTGGTATCAGAGCGGGTTCCTTCAACATAGTTTAAACACTGGAAGGTAGATTCTGAAGAAATGGGTGGACAAATGGCTCCCTCCGCAATTGAAGCTCCCTTATTTGATGGAACAGATTATTCCTCATGGAGAGAAAATATGAAACAATATTTGAAGTCAAAAGGATCTGAAGTTTGGAATTTAGTAGTAATCAAGCCCTGAGATTTAACTACATCAAAGAATCTATCCAATATCACAGTCCAAAGAAGAGAGAGGAAGAATAATGAAGTGGCATTGAATATTCTTCTCAATAGATTATCAGATACAGTCAAGGCAAGCATAGGACTATGCACATCCGCCAAGGACTTATGGCTGAAGTTAGAAAAGATGTATCAAATCAAAAGTGAAGACACAAAAGACATTCCTATCAAGGATGAAGATGAAGACTTAGCCATCAATAAAGGTAAAGACTCTCCACAATATTTCGATTACAATAATGTTGATATTGAATCCTCCCCTGCAAGTAAAGAAGAAGACTCAGATACAATAAAAGAATGTTCTGTTAGCATTTATCCCATGGAAGAAGTAGAAGAACAACTATCAAAGTCCAAACAAAAGGTTGATTAGAGTCTTTGTGAATACTGCTATGACCATAATGATTCAAACTATAGCTATCTTCATGACTACACTAAAGAATTTCTTGAAAAGAGTCAAAAACATATCTTGGAAATAAAGGAAATTCTCAAGGACAATGAAAAGATAATATATGAGTAGGATAATCAGTTAGAAGAAAAAGAAGAGGAGATCGAGAAGCTGAAGAAAGAAATCAGTCAAGCAAAAGAAAAGAAGAAGGAAGATGATGAGCTTAGCAATCAAAGGCATATCCTGGAAATAAAAGAAAAGCTCAAAGACAATGAAGAAATCATATCTGAGAAAAATATTCAGTTAGAAACCAAAGAAGAAGAGATCAAAAGATTGAAAACAAAAGTTATTGATCTAACAAAAGAAAAGGAAGAGGAGATTGAGAGACTGAAAAATGAAGTCAGTCAAGCAAAGGAAGAGGAAATCGAGAGACTAAAAAATGTTAAAATATTGTGTAACTGCAAAGAATATTCTTATCAATTTTTCTGGATAAAGATAAAATATATTTATTATTGATTAGATCAATCCCCTTTTGTGGATTGATCATGTCGAGCATTGTAATTGACCAAATCCCCTTTTGCAGATTGGTCAAACCCTAATTGTAATGGGCTAAATGAAAAGTCGGCCCCAAAATATATTAAAGTGGTTATAACCACCTAGAGTATATTAAAGTGGTTATAACCACCTAGAATGAGAAGTCGTCCCTGCCAGTGAAAAGACACCCCAGTTCAACTCCTGCCAGATTGTATAAATAAGAGAGGCTATCACTTCATTTGGACACAGACTCACTTGTTCATGAGAGTGCAAGTTTGGAGTTGTAGTTAGAGAAGAAGGAAGAGAGAGAGAGGCTCATCTCTGGGAGAGGAATTTATGTGTTGCTTGCTTCATTGTCTTGGCATTGTATTGGCTATCTATATTAAGGAAGTTTTGTTGGGTTTTATTCCCCATGAAAGTTTCCCAGGATAAATGTTGTGTACTCGTGTGATTGTGTTTCTCTTAGTGATCCTATCTATGCTATTGTTATCTAGTAAATTGAAAGTAACCTAATAATAGTAGAAACTTTAACATGGTATCAGAGCTAAGATGAAGAGAGCATCTTTCACTAGAAAAAGAAAAATGCCATTGTTGTCATACATGCAAATTAGGGTTTTTTATTGAAGAAGAATTTCAGCCCCAAAACCATCTAGAAAAGTGCACCCTTCCTCAAGGATCACTTTGGCATCCTCAGCGCACCTTTTCAATGGCTAGATCTCCCAAAAAGTGAAACCCTAGTTTTCACAAAGTACCATAAGTACCAGAAAACCAAAAGTACCAGTGTACCAGAAGTACCAGAAAACCAGAAGCACCAGTCCAAAAATCTGTAGATCAAGTTTGGAGGGGTAAAAATTGGATTTTCTAAAATATAAACACACCAGGCTACTCGCCTCAGTCCAGTGCCTCTTTAGGTGAGTTCAGTTTTCAGATCCAAGAAATTTGATTTTTCTATTGATTTCTATAGCCCGGAGGGCTAGGATTCCTTCTACAAGAAAAAATGGCTACCGGTACGAGGGTAGAAGACAGGCTGGAAGGATCTAGAAAATTCAGATATTGGAAGCATAGGTTGCAGATGATTCTAGATGAGAATGATCTCCTAGAACATGTTACAGTGGGTGTACTAGAACCAGATGAAGAAGAGCAAAAGACCAAGCATAAGAAGAATGAAAAGAAATCAAAGAGAATCGTGTCAGATTCAGTAAAGGATCACTTGATCCCTCATATTTCTGAACTACAGACAGTAAGGCAAATGTATGAAGAACTCAACTGGTTCTATGAAAGCAAAGACATTAGCCATAATCTTTCCTTAAGAAATCAGCTTCGTAATATGAAGATGGAAAACTCAGAATCTGTCACATCTTATCTTATGAGAGTTTCTCAGATCAGATATCATCTTGCAGCTATTGGAGATGTCATTAGTGACAAAGAGTTTGTAACCACAACCCTAAATGGTTTTCCAACATTTTGGATTCCTTTTGTACAAGGAGTGTGTGCAAGAAGCAAGTTACCCAAGTTTGATAAGTTATGGGCAGATTGCACACACGAAGAATCTAGACTTGCAGACCAACATAAA
>SNQJ01S0042004.1:15142-39222 GCA_010110895.2 Picea sitchensis
GATCCTGCACGGATCGTGGAAAGGGAGTCTAGTCTTTCCCAGGCTAGCATCTTAGCTTCTCTAGTTCATGTGGGATGACTAGGAGTGAAGCTATGGTAGTAGTCCTCCCCAGTGGATGGGTGAGATAGATGACTACAAGAGAAAGGAGAACATAAAAGGAATGGAAAAACTCATAGAATATCTTCTGTGTGAAGATAAAACATCTTATGTGTGAAGATTATATATCTTCCGTGTGAAGATAAGAAAGAAGTATCTTCTACGTGAAGACGAAATAAATAAAGAGTATCTTCTGTGCAAAGATAAAAGAGAACAAAACTTCTGATGATTTATAGATATGCCAGGCAATGATCATGATGCCAGATGACCAAGTGGATTATATTCATGCCTCCTATTATCCGGTTGATATTTTATCCAGTTGATGATGTTGCCGAGTTGATGATGTTATCTAGTTGATGATGTTGCCCAGTTGATGATGTTATCTAGTGGATGCTGCTACTTAGTTGATGTTGACATCCAATGACCTGTCAAAAGATAAAGAATATCCTTCTTGTTAAGAGGGAGTGTTAAAATATTGTGTAACTGCAAAGAATATTCTTATCCCTTTTTCTGGATAAAGATAAAATATATTTATCATTGATTAGATCAATCCCCTTTCATGGATTGATCATGTCGGACATTGTAATTGACCAAATCCCCTTTTGCGGATTGGTAAAACCCTAATTGTAATGAGCTAAATGAAAAGTCGGCCCCATAATATATTAAAGTGGTTATAACCACCCAGAATGAGAAGTTAGCCCTTCCAGTGGAAAGACACCCCAGTTTAGTGCTTGTCGAATTGTATAAATAAGAGAGGCTAGCGCCTCATTTTGACACACACTCACTTGTTCATTAGAGCGCAAGTTTGGAGTTGCAGTTAGAGAAGAAGGAAGAGAGAGAGAGGTTCATCTATGGGAGAGGAATTTATGTGTTGCTTGGTTCATTGTCTTGGCATTGTATTGGCTATCTATATTAAGGAAGTTTTGTTGGATTTTATTCCCCATGAGGGTTTCCCAGGATAAATGTTGTGTACTCTTGTGATTGTGTTTCTCTTAGTGATCCTATCTATGCTATTGTTATCTAGTAAATTGAAAGTAACCTGATAATAGCAGAAACTTTAACAAAAAATGAAATAAGTCAAGCAAAAGTAGAAAAGAAGGAAGATGATGAACCAAGAAAAAAACTTGCATATCTAAAAGAACTAAGGGAAAGCTATGTCAATCTTAAAATCCAACTTGAAGAAGCCAAAAGAAGGGAGGAGGTAGTGAGGAACCAGATGAACAAAAAGGAAGAATCATGTCATAAGCTGGAAGCAGAAGTTGTGAATGTTAGAAAGAAGGTTGAGAAGTCAAACACCTAAATCAAGTTCTTAAATAACTCCATGACCCTGGATGAGATCTTGGATAGTTAGAGATCACCAAATGACAAATCTAGTCTTGGATACAACAATGAAGAAATTAGTTCTCCTAAGAAACCTGATGCAGGTCCTTCATCTGTAAAGGATGAAGATGGGTCTGACACAAATCCTTCATGTGTAAAGGATGAAGATAGGTCTGACACGGGTCCTTCATTTGTAAAGGATGAAGACATGTCTAACACAACTCCTTCATTTGCAAAAAGTGAAAGCAGGTATGACTCAGGTTCTTCACGTTCAAGAAATAAAAGAAACACTAAAAAATTTAGAAGATCAGATCAAGGAAGACATCCAGAAGCTAGTCATACACCTCAAAGAAAGTTTAGAAGAGAGACACCTTCATGGATGAATCAAAGAAGGTATGAGAGTGTTTTTAACAATTATTTTTTTTCTTGTAATGAATATGGTCATAAAGCCTTGGATTGTAGGCATCATGGAAGAAAACAATTTGGTAGGTTCAAAAACAGTATAAGATGTTGGATTTGCAATCATATTGGGCATATTGCCACACATTGTTACATTATGAGATGATACAGTTGTGGTGGATATGGCGACAAAGCCCTTAACTATTGGAACACAAGAAAACAGTCAATGAGAAATGCTTCATACAATATGACAAAAAGAGTAAATCAAACATGGAAGAAAAATGAAGTTGCAGTAATAGAAGATCAGAGAACAAAGTTCAAGAAACCAGGACACTCACAGAAGTGGATAGCAAAGACTGAACAAGTGAACATGAGTGAAGTTAATTGTTGCAAAAATAATTCTAGTCATGTGACAAGCATAGCATAAAATTTCTCAGACAACTTTAGAGCAATGCACAGTAAAGAAGCATCTTGGATAAAGATGGATACATCTGGTTAGATATCGATGAAAATCAATGTGAGATCAAAGGGTTGTTTGAAAAAAAAAAAATGAGCTACAATTGTGCAGTGCTCCAGTAGGACAACGACATCCGCAGAAGCAACATTCTGATGTACAAAATGATGTACATGACATCCTGTAGAGATAACAAGCAGAGAAGCCTTGTCAGAAAAAGCTACCCTTTTAGAAACAAAGGGGGAGAACAGTCAGTAAAAACTCAGGGGAAGTATTTTGGTTAGTAAATAAGAAAGTAATTAGATTAAGTTTTGAAAATACTTGATCACTACAAAAATTGGTATCAAGAAGACTACTCATTTGAAACACAAAAATTCCAATCAATTGAGATAAAAATTTAGTAAAATAATAGGGGAAGAAACCTTGTCAGGAAGAGCTACCTTTTCAGAAACAAAGGGGGAGATTAGTCAGAAGCAGAGAGAGAGCATATTGATAGGGGGAGTCATTCAGTTATGGCAGGCAGAACATGATTGTAGGAAGAGTTACCCAAGTTTAGATTCTGGTCAGTAACATATAGAGCTTTACCACAAGAGGAAAATCCCTTTGCCATTGATGTCAAAGGGGGAGAGAAAACTTCATAAGAGGAAATCATCATCACAGGGGGAGCTTTGTATATGAAGTTACAAAGGAGGAGATTGTTGGACATATTTTCATTGATGTCAACATTCAATGTGATGATTTTTTATGATGAATTATCATTGTGATTTACCATAGACGAGATTGTCATTGATGTCAACACTATATCAGTTAGGAGAAGAAGCGAACAGTATGAAGATCAAAACTCAGAAGGGAAAACGCAGTATAGAAGCAAATGAACATCAAAGCTCATAAGGAAGAGCGCATTGCATAGTATCAGTTAGCATAAGAAGTGAACAATATGAAGCAATTCATGATTATTGTTGATCACGATAGGATCAATAATGTTCCTATGATAAAAGCTCAGGAGGGTTAGAAAATGCATAGATCAAAGCTCAGAAGGAAAAGCGTAAGCTCAGAGTGAGAAGCCTCAGCAGTCGTCTGATCAGAGTGAGAAGCCTCAGTAGTCGTCCGATCAGGAAATTGACCGTGTTGATCGTCTAATATTACAGACGACAGTCATATGAGTGACCGTGGGCTTGAGAACCATTGGAGGATCGTGACTGTCAAATCTGCAAGCCAGATCAATGACAAGGATACATTGCAGAGATTGGAAGGAGAATTAAACAACTCGCTAGTTCTAACACCGCAATTGGTCTAGATTGTCAAATCTAATAAACCCAAATATCGATGACTGTGGTTGATCCAACAAACGATCAGATTAAGTCAGATTGAGTTGTGACCGTCGGATGTGCAATCGCCAGATCAACGACAGGGATAGATTGCGGAGATCGAAAGGAGAATTAAATATCGTGCTATTTACAATCCCGCAATTAGTCAGGACTGTCAGATCTTATAGCCTCGAAGATCGATGATTGTGGTTGACTCACCATCAACGCACAACTTCAAATTGCGGAGTTTGGGTGTCGAGTTAAATCACTCACAAGTTGTGGTTCCACAATCATCATCGACCGTTAATCTACTTCGAAGAGTCCACATCGACCGTTGGATCACTTTTGAGTGGAAGGATAGGACAAGCAGAAAGATATGATATCTCGTTTATCCGAAATCTCATTAGTCGTCGGATTAAAAGTAAGTGGAAGGATAGGATAAGTAGAAATGTTGAGTTTTCGATTATCTGAATACCAGTCAGCCATCGGATCATTTTCGAGTGAAAGGATAGGATAAGCTAGAAGAGCAACACCGTAGATAGATCGAGTCGTCGATCTAAGATTTTGATCAACGAACAACATTCGTTTCGGGTCTAAAGATGTGAGGAGGTTACGCTCCAGAGAAATCTCACTTCAAGAATCCAGTTTGAGATTTGAAATACCTGAAGCCCAAAAATCCGAAATGAATAAGGACCATTGGATTTGGAGGACATACGATGACCGTTGGATCAGGGTTGTTGGTCAGCAGACCATGTCATCAAGGACACGCAACAGACCACATCTACAAGGACATGTGACAGACCACGTCAGCAAGGCACATGGCAGACCACATCAACAGACCAGGTCTACAAGGACATGTGGAAGACCACGTCTACAAGGACATGTGGAAGACCACGTCAGCAAGGACATGTGGCAGACCATGTCAACAGACCACGTCAACAAATACACATGGCATAATCAGATGATGACAAGTGTCAAGAGGAATTTGTTTCGTGCCATGTCAACAAGTGACGTAAGAAAGTTACGTCACTCCGGGGGAATTACTTCGGGAGTTTCACCACCAAGAAATGTCAAAAGTCCTGAAGTTCCGAAGGCACTCTCAACCATCGATCTGAGATACCCTTTGGATACTATTCTGACCATTAGATCAAGGATATGAACATGTGCCACATGAGGAGATCCACGTCAGCAAGGACACATGGCGCAATCACACAATGACAAGTGTCAAGTTGAATCGACATTTCAAGTACGTGCAAATCATGAATTTGAGTGACACGTAGAAACTACTCGGCTCGTGACACATCATCAAGTGACGTAAGCAAGTTACATCACTCCAGGAGTTTTACTTCGGGAGTTTTACCACTAGCACTTGCCCAAAGTCTCGAAGTCCCGAATGCCAAAGTCCCGAAGTGGACACGAGACGTCTGATCAGAAGATCACTTTGGGTGCATTCTTAACCATTGATCATAATACATGTCCAAGGATTGAATTTGACCATTGATTTGGTTCTGCGAAGTAAATGTGAACCGTTTGATCTATTCGATGAAATACATTGTGGGAGATTTGATATGTTGCAAATCTCGAAGTCCCGAAGGGCGAAGTCTCGATAATCGTCCATTTCATCGGGAGTATTCTCAACCTTTGATCATACTACAGTGAAAGTTGAGACTTGAGAATTCCGAAGTCCGGAGACGCGAAAGGATCACAATCGTTGAACCGAAAGGGACACACGTCAGTGGATTGTCAGATCCAAAAGATTAATGGGAAGATCAAAGGGTTTTTTGAAAAAAAAAATATGAGCTACAATTGCGCAGTGCTCCAGTAGGACAACGACATCCGCAGAAGCAACATTCTGATGTACAAAATGATGTACATGACATCCTGTAGAGACAACAAGCAAAGAATCCTTGTCAGAAAAAGCTACCCTTTTAGAAACAAAGGGGGAGAACAGTCAGTAAAAACTCAGGGGAAGTATTTTGGTTAGTAAATAAGAAAGTAATTAGATTAAGTTTTGAAAAGACTTTATCACTACAAAAATTGGTATCAAGAAGACTACTCATTTGAAGCACAAAAATTCCAATCAATTGAGATAAGAAGTTAGTAAATTAATAGGGGAAGAAACCTTGTCAAGAAGAGCTACCTTTTTAGAAACAAAGGGGGAGATTAGTCAGAAGCAGAGAGAGAGCATATTGATAGGGGGAGTCCTTTAGTTATGGTAGGCAGAACATGATTGTAGGAAGAGTTACCCAAGTTTAGATTATGGTCAGTAACATACAGAGCTTTACCACAAGAGGAAAATCCCTTTGCCATTGATGTCAAAGGGGGAGAGAAAACTTCATAAGAGGAAAGCATCATCATAGGGGGAGCTTTGTATATGAAGTTATAAAGGAGGAGATTGTTGGACATATTGTCATTGATGTCAATAGTCGATGTGATGATTTGTTATGATGAATTATCATTGTGATTTACCATAGACAAGATTTTCATTGATGTCAACACTATATCAGATAGGAGAAGAAGTGAACAGTATGAATATCAAAGCTCAGAAGGGAAAACGCAGTACAGAAGCGAATGAAGATCAAAGCTCACAAGGAAGAGCACATTGCATAGTATCAGTTAGCATAAGAAGAGAACAATATGAATCAATTCATGATTATTTTTTATCATGATAGGATCAACAATGTTCCTATGATAAAAGCTCAGGAGGGTTAGAAAATGCATAGATCAAATCTCAGAAGGAAAAGCGTAAGCTCAGAGTGAGAAGCCTCAGCAGTCGTCCAATTAGAGTGAGAAGCCTCAGTAGCCGTCCGATCAGGAAATTGACCATGTTGGTCATCTAATATTACGGACGCCAGTCATATGAGTGACTGTGGGCTTGAGAACCATTGGAGGATCGTGACCTTCGAATCTGCAAGCCAGATCAATGACATGGATACATTGCGGAGATTGGAAGGAGAATTAAACAACTCGCTAGTTCTAATACCGCAATTGGTCTAGATTGTCAAATCTAATAAACCCAAATATCAACGACTGTGGTTGATATACTCACTTGAGTGACCTGTGGGTTTGAGAACCATTGAGGATCGTGACCTTCAACTGCAGTTTATCAATGACATGGATACATTGGCGGAGATTATTGAGAATTGTTAACCTCGCTAGTTCTACTTCACCGCGAATTGGTCTAGATTGTCAAATCTAATAAACCCAAATATCAACGACTATGGTTGACCCAACAAACCATCGTTAAGTCGATTGAGTTGTGACCGTCGTGATGTGCAATCGCCGCATGGTGTCAAGTTAAATCACTCGCAAGTTGTGGTTCTGCAATCATCGTCGACAATGACAGGGATAGATTGCGGAGATCAAAAGGAGAATTAAATATCGTGCTATTTCCAATCCCACAATTAGTCAGGACTGTCAGATATTATAGCCTCGAATATCGATGATTGTGGTTGACTCACCATCAACGCACAACTTCAAATTGTGGAGTTTGGGTGTCAAGTTAAATCACTCGCAAGTTGTGGTTCTGCAATCATCGTCGACCGTTAATCTGCTTCGAAGAGTCCACATCAACCGTTGGATCACTTTTGAGTGGAAGGACAGGACAAGCATAAATATATGATATCTCGTTTATCCAAAATCTCGTTAGTCGTCAGATTAAAAGTAAGTGGAAGGACAAGATAAGTAGAAATGTTGAGTTCTCGATTATCCGAATACCAGTTAGCCGTCGGATCATTTTCGAGTGAAAGGATAGGGTAAGCTAGAAGAGCAACACCGTAGATAGATCGAGTCGTCGATCTAAGATTTTGATCAATGAACAACATTCGTTTCAGGTCTAAAGATGTGAGGAGGTTACGCTCCAGAGAAATCTCACTTCAAGAATTCAGTTTGAGATTTGAAATACCCGAAGCCCGAAAATCCGAAATGAATAAGGACCATTGGATTTGGAGGACATACGATGACCGTTGGATCAGGGTTGTTGGTCAGCAGACCATGTCATCAAGGACACGCAATAGACCACGTCTACAAGGACATGCGACAGACCACGTCAGCAAGGCACATGGCAGACCACGTCAACAGACCAGGTCTACAAGGACATGTGGAAGACCACATCAACAAACCACGTCTACAAGGACATGTGGAAGACCATGTCAGCAAGGACATGTGGCAGACCATGTCAACATACCACGTCAAAAAATACACATGGCATAATCAGATGATGACAAGTGTCAAGAGGAATTTGTTTCGTGCCATGTCAACAAGTGACATAAGCAAGTTATGTCACTCCGGGGGAATTACTTCGGGAGTTTCACCACCAAGAAATGTCAAAAGTCCTAAAGTTTCGAAGGCACTCTCAACCATCGATCTGAGATACCCTTCGGATACTATTCTGACCATTAGATCAAGGAGATGAACATGTGCCACATGAGGAGATCCACGTCAGCAAGGACACATGGCACAATCACACAATGACAAGTGTCAAGTTGAATCGACATTTCAAGTATGTGCAAATCACGAATTTGAGTGACACGTAGCAGCTACTCGGCTCGTGACACATCATCAAGTGACGTAAGCAAGTTACGTCACTCCAGGAGTTTTACTTCGGGAGTTTTACCACTAGCACTTACCCAAAGTCTCGAAGTCCTGAATGCCAAAGTCCCGAAGTGGACACGAGACGTTCGATCAGAAGATCACTTCGGGTTCATTCTTAACCATTGATCATAATACAGGTCCAAGAATTGAATCTAACCATTGATTTGGTTCTGCGAAGTAAACGTGAACCGTTTGATCTATTCGACGAAATCCGTTGCAGGAGATTTGATATGTTGCAAATCTTGAAGTCCCGAAGGGCGAAGTCCCGACAATCGTCCATCTCATCGGGAGTATCCTCAACCTTTGATCATACTATA
Source organism: Picea sitchensis (assembly GCA_010110895.2). Classification (NCBI taxonomy): domain Eukaryota; kingdom Viridiplantae; phylum Streptophyta; class Pinopsida; order Pinales; family Pinaceae; genus Picea; species Picea sitchensis. The sequence goes on from SNQJ01S0042004.1 coordinate 23,629, forward strand.
GTGAAAGTTGAGACTTGAGAATTCCGAAGTCTGGAGACGCGAAAGGATCACAACCGTTGAGCCGAAAGGGACACACGTAAGTGGATTGTCAGATCCAGAAGATTGACGTACGGAGGAAAGAAGGGGTTGAGATTTGAAATCTCTAAAGTCTGGAGACCTAAAGGAGATCTTGACCGTTGATCGAGAAAGGGGACACATGACCATTGATCTAGTTTTTGATTGAGAGGACAGATCTGAACCGTCAGTTCAGGAGCATCGTCAAGATCGTGAGATCGATGTTCCCGTCGCATTGCGAGGATTGAAGGTGCGTGAACATTAATGAGTTGAGAGTGGGCCACAATCAAAACCATGGTTTTGAATAAAGGACATGTGGAGGCTCGAGGTAAATTGCGGGGTGAAAAGTAGTTTGACTCAAACCACCTTTGGACGAGCCCACAATCGCGTGGTCACGTGAGGTCACCATTGTTGGTCATATGGTAGAGATATTTAAATGGAAGAATGTAATGTGTCGCTTAAATTGATAAGCATGTGGTTCTACGCCTATGATCATATGAACATGGTTTGAAGGAAGCGTCGATTTCTGTTATTATAGAGACGAAGGAAATTGAATCATACCTGTGATCGATTTATGAGAGCAAAAGGGATGCCAGGTGTCAAGTTTAAGACTCGAAATGATGATCTATGGTGGTCCCAAAAGTTGTTGTAAATGAACAAGTTAGTTATAACTTGTTGCACAAGTCGACTCAATAACTTAAAACAAGTTTTGAGCATAAGAAAGTATAAATACAACCATGATTGGTTAACTAGAGAGTTTGCCAAAGCAAGAAGTATATGGGCTTGTGGAAAATATAGGCTCGCTGAGAAAGAGCGGCCTGCGGAGAAAAATGAAGGGGATGTGTACCCGAGGTCCGTGCGAATATTAGAGGAAAGAAGAAGTGAAGAAGCCACAGATATCAGAGGAAAGATAAAGCGAAGAAGGCACAAATTTCTGATAGAAGATGAAGTGCGGTGATGAGCATTTATGGTATACCTCTGATCATGAAATAGAGTTGATTCAATAATGGATCACTGCTACTAGAGTTGAATTACTATATGAACTCTAGTTGGATAGATTGTGTGCTATCAGCAAGTTGGGTCTTGTGGCAGGCTGGGTCTTGCTTGAGAGTTGGTGCTCTCTTGAGAGTTGGTACTCCTTACTTCAGTTGGTACTGACACAGAATAGTTGATGCTGGGAAAATTCATATTACTATATTCACATATATATATATATATATACATATCAATTATACAAAAGCTTACACAAACATTTGGTGTCTCTTGTGTCCATTGTGATTATGATTTGATTGTTCTTAATCTGTACAATTATGTTTTAACTGATAACTTGCAAAAGGAAAAGTTGAAAAGTCCACACACTAATTCACCCCCTGCCCCCCCTCATAGTGTGGGTGGTGTGTTCAACCCAATTTTGTGATTATAGATTTATAATATAGAGCAGGTATTTAGGAGGTTAATTGATCATACCTTGGACCCAAAAAATAAGCAAACTTCTTGAAGCAATTGGATATATTTGCAAGGTAGACATGCTTATAAGGTCTAGGATTAAAAAACGTGGGTAGCTTATGACAAATAAAACCCCTCATGAGTGCCAAAATATATTCCAAAATCTACATGGGTAGACTCGAGAATCCCAACTATATAGTACCAGTGAGCTAAGTAGCATGCTTGGATGAGAATATTTCATGCTAAGTATTTGATTTTATCACATACACCAACACACTCATCCATATCTATGGGCCCTATGAAAATAAGGAGGTTTATTGAGAAGAAATGCTCACAAATGTAGCTCTAAGAAGGTATAACCTTATTTTTACTTTGAACGGGGATTTTAATATGAGGGAATTCACCAAGAGAAAACCTTGTGGCATATTATTTGGTTAGTAAGCTCGAGTGCATGCAGAACTAAATAATGTAGCTCCTACTTGGAAGAACTAAATGGTCAAGGAAGCACATATTTCGAAATACTAGATTGGTTTCTCATGTTTGAAGCTATGATGCAAGATCAATCTAGGATTAGCTCTTGGATTGGATATAGAGGAGACTCATATAACATGTTAATTTCGCTTAATTTTCCAAGGAGTACATTAAGCCACCAAGCCCCATTAAGTTAAACTCCTCTTGGTAGAGGATGAGGATTTTGTAAACTTAATCAAGAAGGAATGGAAGATTTTTCCATAACCTTGAACAAGTCAAAAAAGTAGTGTCTTCCTGGGCACATGAAAAAAATGTAAAAGATTAACAACAACTTGTTTCCCTAGAATCCTGAATTGTTGTGTGAGTTTTAAACCTATGCAAGTGAATCGATGCATATATATTCTTAAGCAAAACATAAAGAACAATAATGGCATACACACTATACATAGAGATTTACACTGAAAATCCTTAACTGAGAAACCATACTAACTTAGAGCCGCACCTCCATCTTCTTCCTTGGTCACACCCTCTATAGATTTTCTCCACTTTTTCTTAGATAACAAGGATGCAACTGCATCCTTGAACTTTAATGTGGATTCGCTAGTACTACTAATTGCTAGAACCAAATTATCCCAAGAGTTTGGTAAAAACATAATAGGGTAATACACTTGTCTTTTTCCTCCATCTTAATAACAATGGAGACAAGTTGAACTACCAAAGTATTAAAGGAATTCATATTTCCATGACGAAGTCACTATCATCCATCCTAAGATGATAGAACTTATTTTGAAGAAAAAAATTATTTGCGGAGGACTTTGACTAATACAAACTCCCTAAATTATCCCACAACTTCTTTGTGCTATCTTCTCTAGAGACATTCAACAACACTAAATTTCAGAGATTGAATTGAATCATGCTTATTGCTTTTATTTCCGACTTCTCCTAGTCTTCTTTCGATGTACCAATAGGTTTTATACTTGGATCAACATCAACCCATTGTTTTCTATCGACAACAAGATCTTCCATGTTTAGCTTCCATATCTCAAAGCTCCAACCATTTAATTTCTCAATCTTGATTATGGAACTACTTGTCATTCCTTCACACAAGAATCACTACCATAGAGCTCCCATTGAAACCAAGTCTATTGTAGACCCAAGATAACTTGATCGATCAAGAACGAGCTATACCCTAGCAACAAAGACATCCCCTTGAAGCCAATAACCTAGCTTCGACACCAAATGTATGTGCCAAAGATTTGCAAGTGAAGCAATGATACAAATTCGTAAGCAAAATAAAAAGAGCAACAATGGTAGACACATATTACACATAGATTTACCTTGTAAACCCTTAACGAGGAGAACTAGCCTAAATTAGAGTCACACCTCTGTCTTCTTCAATGTGACCATTCACAATACAATATTTAGGAATTTTACAATACCCAAATTCCTAATATCTTAACCTAAATTAGATGAAAACCTTGATCCATTAATTCAAATTAGATTGCATTGGGTAAAAAAAAAACATAAACCAAAAAAGAACCCAACAAAAATATTTCAGGGCACTATCCCAATCCTTAATCCTTAACGAGTCAAGGATAATATCCCCCTCCCTAATCACCCCTCATACTAGTGTAATGATTAGATCTAGCACAATATCATATATATATATATATATATATATATATATATATATATATATATATATATATATATATATATATATTTAAATTTGTTTTATGTTTTCAATTTTGTTTTCTTAAAAAAAAAAATTTAATACTAATGTTTTAGTTTAGGGTTTTATTATTATTATTTTTATTTAAGATTTATTTTTTAAATATATTTTTTAATTTCATTTTTATATTTTTTAAGTGTTTTTAAATAGTTATTTTCGTGTTATATATATATATAATTAATTAATTGTTTTTGAAATTTTATTTTATTTTATTTTATTTACTTTTATTTTATTATTTTTTTTTAATTTGGGTTTCAATTATTTTTCGATATATATATATTATTTTATTTTTAAATTTGTTTTATGTTTCAATTTTGTTTTTAATTTTATTTAAAAAATTAATATAATATTTTAGTTTAGGGTTTATTATTATTATTTTTTTATTTAGTTATTTTTTAAATATATGTTTTAATTTCATTTTATGTTTTTAAAGTGTTTTTAAAAGTTATTTTCGTTATATATATATATATATATATAATTAATTGTTTTAAATTTTATTTTATTTACTTTTTATTTTTATTATTTTTTTTTAATTTGGGTTTTCAAATATATTTTTTATTATGTTTTTTATTCATTTTTAAATGTAGAGAATTTAAGCCAAAAAGTTAATAAATATTTTTAAGTGATCATTTTGTGTATCGATTTTGGGTTTTTTTTTTTTTTTTTATAGATTTATTGTCAAAACCACGGTTAATTAGGTGAAATAGACCATAATTTTTAGCGTTTAGAAAAACACTTTTCTTTAATTGGAATTACCTTTTTTTATTTAGGTATTAATTTAAAGGTTTTACGAGCTATTGTATGAGTTTGAAGGTCAATATGGGTTTTAGATAGGAGTTCTCATTATGAGGTCCATGAGTTCTTGTTAAGTTGGTAATATTGTTGATAATGATAAATAAATAAAAAGGTTAGTGTATATTGATTAACCTTCTTTTTAAATGACTCAAATCCTAAAAATTTCTAAACAAATAGTGAATCACGATGGAACTTTACCTAGCTAAAAAAAATGAACTCATTGGAAATGTAGAGTTTGTTCACTTATTAACTCACTCCAAAATCCCGAGGCCATACATATTTTACATTAACGAGGTGTGTTGATACCCAGTTTGACTTAATGTTTAAGACAATTCAATTGCTAACCAATGCCAAATCGCGAGAACATCTAAACCAATTTTTTTTTAAGGAATCAACATTTAGTAGATAGTATAACATCACCGTGCTTTCACCAAACTATTAACCTACCTTATTTATCTTAAAGAAGGATAAACATCATACTCATACTTGCCATAGAATCAAGGTAAATAAGTTACTCAAAGATTAATATTTTAACCTATTTAAAAATACATTTGCACTGAGAGAAGCTAGGTGCATTTTATAGGGAGTAAGGTAGTTAGTGGACAAAATCAACCTCTTTTCCATTGAAAAAAAAACTCAAAAGGGTTCACTTTATTCACTTATTAACTCATTGGAAAAAAAAAACTAAAATGTTCATATCCACTTATTAAAGTCCTAAACATTTTGTGTTTTGGCCTTTTTCCGGGATATTTTCTGTTCTCAGCGAGCTCTTGTTGTATCTACATATTTTAGTGGCTAAAATTATATATTCAGAGTGCCCCAGGAGTTTTTCAACAACTTGAATCCATTTATGCATTCAAAATGCAATTCAAACATTCATGAGGTTTACCGTCTTATATTGTCAAATTTGGGTTAAAAAAACCAAAACTTAGAACACTTAGACAACTCCCTTATTAACTCACTCTATTTCACAACTCGATATGAAGAAGATGTATAATGCCCATGACTTATACAAATACAACAATGACACATATCAATCAATAATAATAATAATAAAACAATATAAGATAGCATGTAACATCCATATTTATATATTAAATTAAAAAATCATAATATGAAAAATAAAATTTAAGAAAATGCTAAATATTAATTAATATCCACACATACTTTCTCATCAGTGGAAATATATTGAAGATTTTATCTATTGTTTTTTTTAATCTCTAAATATCTAATAAAACTAAATTTAAAATAAATTTATATATTTAAATAAAACTAAATTTAAAATATATTTATATTAATGTAGTTATGTTATATTTATTTAAATATCTAATAAAACTAAATTAAAATGATGATGATGGATTAACTTCCACTAAAACTAAATTTGAAATAAATTTATATTAATATATATCATATTATATTTAATAATAAAATGGTGGAAACAAAATACAACTATATAAACAACTAAATTCAAATGTGAAAATGAGACTCACACAAAATGAACTCCTCAAATGGTTGAGTTTTTCCATATTAACTCATACAATAAAATGAACTCACTCAAATGGTTGAGTTTTTCCACTTATTAACTCACTCCCCAATGAAGAGATGAACTCACTCAAAAATGAACTCACTCAAAAAATTGAGTTTGTCCACTCAAAAATAAACTCACTCGAAAGATTGAGTCTGTCCACTTATTAACTCACTCCCTAATAAAAAGGCCACACATCTTTTACATTTACTAAGTGTGTTGATACCCAACTTAACTTAATGTTTAAAACAACTCAATTGCCAACCAATACCAAATTGTGAGAACATGTCAACAATTATTTTTTTAAAAATCAACAATAATATAACATCTCCATGCTTTCACCAAAACTTATTTTAAACAAGGATAAACATATCCTCATAGTTATGAAATGATTTTATATCAATATAATTAAGGTAAATAAGTTATTCGAAGATTAATATTTTAACCTATCTAAAAACACATTTAGTGTCTCCAAAAAAATTAGGTGCCTTTGATAAAAAAAAAAATAAGGTAATTAGTGGAAAACTCAATCTCTTTTCATTGAAATTCTGGTCCAAATTGGGTTGGAATTTTTTTTAAATTTTTTTAACCCATTTTAAAATGATTTTGAAAAAAATGAATAAATCAACACTGAACTTTTCATTGTTGGAAAAATAACACCCACTACTAATACAAATATAACACATAACATATATCAACCTATTAAAAAAAAAAAAAACAATGTAAATAACATGTGTAACATCATTATTTATATATTAAATTAAAAAAATCCATAATATAATTTTAAAAAAAATACTAAATATTAATTAATATTCACACATGTTTTTACACTATTCAAACTTTTTTAATATAATTAAATTTATTTTTAATCTTTAAATATGTAATAAAACTAAATTTATATATCTAATAAAATAAAATTTAAAATAAATTTATATTAATATTTATTATATTGTATTTAATAATTAATAATAAAAATAAAACACTACTATATAAATAAACAACTAAATTTAACTTTGAAAAAAAATGATATTCTCAATTTTATAAAGTTTTGGTTAAAAGGTTAAAAACGTGGTTCCACACATCTAAAAACCTTAACATATGATTTAATAAATTACACCATATCAAAATAAAAATTAATAAAATATTTATAATTTATTCTTAATTTTATTGTCCAAAAAAATTAATAAAATATTTTTAATTTTATTGTCCAAAAAAATTAATAAAATATTTTTAATTTTATTGTCCAAAAAAATGCAAAACTTAATCTAATTTTAAAACGATATACAAATAAATGAAAAAAATAAAAAATAAAATTTGAACTAATTTGGCATTTGTTACCGTCAAAAGAATTACTAATAAACCAGTCTGCTCACGCTACCCTGGATTTAGCTTCTATCAACGATTTCTTTGGCTGGATAAAATGTCTCCATTTCTATCTTTGACCGAAGAATTGAGCCCTTTATTCAGGAAGTTACAGTGATTTCTTTGGCAGAATGTTTGGCAGCGCTGCGCTTGTAGCGATGGTAAGCACTTCCCATGTCATGTCTGTATGCTTCTGTTTGGCAGTGCTCCGCTTGTAGCAATGGTAACCATCGCTGAGAGAGGGAAGGAAACTAGCCGTTGGAGATAGACTTCCCATGCCAATTTTGAATGGGCGCATGCTCATTCACATCCATCCTGTGTTGTGTGTATGGGGAAGCGCTTCCCATGTCCTGTCTTGTGATGTATGTATATGTTCATGTGTCTTTGTTTCTGTGTTTTTCATATTGTCTCTGTTTCTGTGTTTTTCGTATTGTCTTTGTTGTCTTGTTTGTTTGTGCAGAGGCTTGAGGGGGACTCGTGATATCACTCGATTTATTTCAATTTGAATTAATTCGATTTAAAGATGGATCCTCTCCCCCGGGAAGGGGAATGGATCCTCTATTTTCTTCTCTACGTGTTTCAAATTTACTAATTCCAGGTATTTGTCTTTTCTCAGAAGCCCTTCATTTCTATTTTTTAACAGATTATCATGTCGATTATCTCTGTGTCTTTCTTGCGTAAAGTAGGCTTCTGATTCCACGTTTTATTATGATTTTTCCTAGAATCCATGTTGAAATTGTCCCGGAGAAATTATTTATTTCTCTGCGTATTGTATACGTACTTTTCTTTTTAATTTACTGGAAATTATCTGTCTCTTTCTCTGTGTACTCTAGGGCTCTGATCATAGATATTATTATTCTTTCTTCGAATCCCCGAGGAAGGGATATTGTATGGCTTCTCTGTGTACGGTAGGGTTTTTGTGTAGTTTACTAGAAATTATTCCGTCTCTTTCTCTGTGTTCTTTAGGGCTCTGATCTCACGTATTATTATTCTCTCTTCCCATCCCCGAGAAAATTATTTCAGCTAATTCTTTATTTCTTTGCGTACTTTATGACTTTTTTTTTTTTTGTGTAATGTAGGTTTTTTTTTGGTTATTTTATGGGATTAATAAATCCAATCCAACTTAATGTAATATATGTTATTTATTTTTTATTTTCTAGCAGCGACTATTTGAGAAATTCTTAATCTGTTATTCAATTTAATTGTTTTATTTATCAACCTTGTGAAAATCTAGGGTTCTGGTCAGACGCAGATGCATTCATTGGACAATCATGAATTTGTGCAGCTTAGGCTATGCTAACCAGGGAGGACCATAATTATAATATTTGACTACATCACCATCGCAATCAACAATCCCATCGCATAGCATGGCATAGGCAGGTGTGTCTATTTAGTTTTAACCCTTTTTCTCCTTATCAACACAATATTGACCACCCAATTTGAATACTCAATAGGGGCAATGATTTGAGTCATGCATCGTTTGAATCTCCTTAACAATGATAGTTGCAACCTTGGATTGATACCCAGGAGGGGCAATGCTTTGAGCATCATACATCATTTGGATCTCCTTAGCAAAGATGGGTGCAACCTTGGATTGATAGTCCTCTGCTTCTAGTGACCAGGTTTGGTTTTCTCCTTCACAAAAATGCATGTGTAATTACATCAATCTTTCAGGCTTAGCTCCATGCAAAATCATCTTGAAATTCTTTAACAAGGTCCTAAAAAGCAGTTTCTCTTGGGATGTGTCCCAATCTTCACTATTCTTGAGCTATTCTAAGTACCAATGTTAATTTCAACAAATTAATCTGGAATGTTAGAACATTCAGGATGTACCTCTTACCATCATGGCCAAAAATTCTCTCAAGGGCGATCAAACCCTTGGGAATTTTATTGTTCTTCAATTGTAATATCTTGGGTGTATTTTTTTCCTGTTAGTTACTCTACATCAAAAAGTACAGGAAAACTCATTAGAGTTGTGCACAAAATAAAGAATATGTTTATTATGACTAAAAACCTGCTAATGATCAATATTATAAGGTACCTGCAAGTCTGAAAACTACTTTTCTCTTAGCATCATCAATAGGAGGTGTTGCAATTTCAAAGTTGAAACAACCAACGAATGAGGCACAATATTCTCCTCTCTTCGGTTTGCTGTGATAGAAAAAGCATTAAATAGCTCAATCAAATCCCAAGCTGCATCGTGGTTGTGATTCAAACTCGAGTTCTTTCCTAAACATTTGTTTGTGATTTGCTGCACAATCAAATCAGAGTCTTCAAACACCTTCAATACTTTGATGTTCCCAGCCTTTTGCATCATAAGTCCAAGTAAGAGGGCCTCATACTTGGCTAGATTGTTATTGCAATTGAATTGTAATCGGTATGAAAGGGTAAGAAATTCATTGGAGGGAGAGGGAGAGGTAAGATCAACACCTTTATTTTTTCCATCTCTTCCTTGAGCCCCATCAAAGTTCATTGTCCATATGATTTATGGACTTGGATCATTGAGGTTTGCGTTGGAGCTACCGCCTCTTCTTCTGATATAACTACATAGTTGTCGAGATTGATCTTGACACTAACCATTCCTTCCAGCTCTCGGTTAGGTACATCAACATTGAGTAACATCCTTTGCTCAAGATGTAATTTGACAAGTTTGTTAGGGGCAACCAGAATAGTAGCATAATATTGGTCGCATTGGATAGAACCTTCTAGAGTGGCCATTAATTACCTGGAAAACAACATCCCCCAAGGTTCAAGGCTATTGACAACCACCACATCCATGCAAATCTCTCTCTTGGGGAAAGAAACCAATCTGACATACAAGCTCTTTATCAAGCCCCTGACCTCCACTTTTCTATCATCCAACATGTAGACATCTTGATACGGCCTAGTCACATGTAAACCAAACTATTGTTAATAGTTCTAGAGTCTAGCATGCAATTACGTAAGACCAAATTCTTAATGAACAAATAAATATAGAAAGGTTGGTCTTTGTAATTTTTCTCCAAAGTGATGCGAGGCCGATCATTTGTTATATTACATTCATTCATCATTCAACTCACCTCACTTTTTTGGCTTAGTGGGAAAATCAAGAAATTACATGATAAACTTCCTTTTCTTTGGTACCTTTACTATCTCACCAAGTGGCATAGGAATCTTTTATTTTGCTCACTCATGAGTCAAATTCAAAGTCGTTGCAAGTCCACCAGAAGGAACCTAAGGCACTGGATCATCTTGTTGTTTTCCTTGAATGAGTCATTATGCAGATCATGGGGATGGCCTTGGATGGATTTCATATCCAATTGAGGGTATTGAACCATCTAAAGAGTAGGAGCAACACTTGCACTAGATTGTGAAATAGGTGAGCTACTTCAAATAAAAACCGCAAGCATTTTTCTAGGTAAAATCATTTTTTTGTTCTTCTCACATCACTGTCCACAAATAGGGCTGAGGATGGAATCACTTTCTTGGAAACAATGCCCAAAAGTTTCCTTTTGTTTGTCACTACTCTTAATTTTATAATGATTTTTGTTGTTTCCATTGATCTTAATTTGATAATGATTTTTGTTGTTGCCTGTAACTGAATTGAACTGTGTGAGTTTATGAAATGTTTAATTTTTCCAATGAACACTCCACCTATTATCAAAGACAAAAAACTAAAATAAATTAAAATAAGTAAAATAAAAAAACCACAGTTTATAAATAACTATTTCCATTTACAAGGACTTAAATGATTATGGTTGATGAGATCAAAGGGTAATGTAATATCCTTCGGGCCTTTTTTTGGCTAGAAAAGGTGTTAAGCCCGCTTACACAAGTTTATTTTTTTTCTTTACAGTAGCTCACAACCTTTTCATCGTGAACAGTGGACACTTGTAAATAACCAACACATCAATAGAATTCAAATGCTTTTAAACATTAAATTTTGGTTCTGTAGCATAGCAATAGTATCCAACAGTAATAACCCTTTTTAAAAGATGATGTCTTAACTATAACAGTCACCCTGAATGCATCCAAGTCATAACAACAACATCTAGCTGGTTCTGAACCCCAATACACAGTAATATAAAGGATCCTTAATGGTTGTAATAATAGCAGCAGATAATTCAACTACTCAACTCGTAAGGGTTGTTGGGAAGCTACCAACTTAACCTTCAGCAATACACCCTAAGACCAATCCAAAACTTAGAAAATAGGGTTCTTGTTGTAGCTGTAAACTTACTCAAATCACAACAATTCTTTACTAAACATAACATGGAGATAAACTATTGTTTGTTGGGCTGAGTTTTCCCCTTAAGCCTACTGTTCCACTTCTGAAACCCTTATTCGGTGTTGTCGTCCCACCTTTGTACTTTTTGTTGCCTGTAAGGTTAAGTAGAACCCAACGAGCCCCTTCCTAACCCAAATCTAGCTGTTGGCTCTATCAGAACACCAATCTCGGGTCCTCCTTAACCCCAATAGGGCCTCGACCATACAATACCTGACTGCCATCCAACTTCAGCCCTTGTCCAGACTCTTGTTTGCCTTAGAAAGGTCCCATGGTCCACCGACTGACCTTTGTATTCTTCACGGTTCCACAGGGGTGACAGATCGATCTTCTCCAAAAGGAGTTCCACCCAACAGATAGGAGGTTCGACCCTCTTCCAAGTGCCCGGAACTGAGTTCAGCTCTCCCCAAATCTTCTTGTTGGGGATCCAACAGAACCTCCAGCAGATCGACCTCCCAATTAGATGGAATTCTGGTACAATTGATGGCAGAACAAGGTCAGAAGTTGAGCTAGGGTTAGAAATAGTCCACCGAAACTCAATAGAACTGAGGATTTACTAAACCTCCAAAGGACTGAGACAACTACCTCCAAAAACAAAAAGGAGAACTCCAAAAATAATTCTTGTGTGTTTTTTCAAATGAGCCTCCTCCCCCTTATATAGATCTTGCCTTTTTCTTGCTTCCTTGTTTTTGGGTGACTTATCTCTCAAGTCAAGGTCTTTTACCCTTTCTTGTACCCAATGGTGGTTTACCCCTTAAGTTGGGCCTTTTACCCCCTACTTTTTCCAATGGACACCTTTAAAACCAACCGCTTCTCTCCTTATGCCCATTCAATCCCCACGAATCCCCTTTAGTTGGGGACTATGACCTACGGGGAGCCCCCCCTAAGCCACTACGACCCCCCTCTAGTGGCGTCAAAGGGGAGGGGACATGACAATCCCCCTTCTTGCGATGGCTTGTCTTCAAGTAACCACAAACCAGAATGCTGCAAAATATGCTCTCTCTCCCACGTGGCTTCCTCTACCGGCCAATCTCTCCCCCTGACATGGTACTCCCTGATCACTCTGCTCCTCAGTCTCCTCTCCCGGACATCCATAATATCCTCGAGAGTCAACAACATTCGTCCCCTCCCATCTAGTGGCGGTAACTCAATGGGAGTAGTGAACTATGGTCCCCACGCCCTTTGGAGGCATGCTACATGGTAAATACTGTGACCTCGACTACCCGCACTGAAATCCAGCTCGTAAGCTACCTCTCCACCTCTCTGAATCACCCTGAAGGGACCAAAGAGGCGTTACCTCATCCTCTCAGCGACACCTCTCCTCTATGGAGATGGTTTGAATGGTTGCACTGTCAAGTATACCACATCTCTGATCTCAACTCTATGCTCCACCCTGTGCCTATCTACACACATTCTATGCTGATCTTGGGTGGTCTGTATGCTATCATGAGTGGTATCATTGCAGTGCTCACCCAAATGTAGCCACTCAATCAATTTGTCGGTCTACTACCATCGCTTGACCAACTATTTGAAGGTAATCACTAATGCGGGGAGTCAATCTTGTGCCTGCTGATCTGATCAACCTCTACCAAGGAGGCAACTCTATCATCCGTGCTACCCATGATATCACCAGAAAGTGCGTGAGCTCTGTTGGTTGGTCAATCAATATGATCTGCACCCTTAGTGAATCTGTAGTGCAACCTGTCCACATGCTCCCCCATCCTAGTTCTAGAATGGGAAAATATTGCATCAACCTTGTTTGAAGAGTGTGGCCCGACCTGTTCTGCTGCCAAGTCATACACTTCCCCAGACATCCTGACACAACGTCTGCGAAGTTCCCCCATGTGAAAATATCTCAAGCCTGCTCATAAGTGGTGAAGTCACCGGGGTCCCAAACTACCCTGTGTGATGCAAATCACCCTCTACTTGTAGCACCGATATGCCCTGTGCACACAAAAGAACTTGCCAGACTATCCTTGATATGCCAAGCAATCATAAACTATCATGGCTCAGTCAACTCCTCAAAAGACTACTCCTCCAAGATACTAATCCTACACACTCCAAGAGTAAACTCTGGAGAACGCAAACTAGAAATCCCATTGGTGTCAATGGTCGACCTGTCAACAACTGCAATCTTGGGGTCCTATGCCAATCGATGAGAGGAACCATCGTGTCGATCATGCATCCCTCCAATCACCACCGACTGACCACCATGATCATATTGTGCTCTCCTCCCCTGGAACTCCTTATCCTGGACCATACTTGGCCAAGACATTTTAGTGAAGTCAACGCCTGTCAATACATGGTTGTCCTCGATCCTGGGTATCATGAGGAAAAAACAAAACTCCACAAATCTTCTTACCTCATCCCCACCATGATGCAGACCAATCACTACCTTGGCTCTATCTGTCATCAATCTCATCCAAAGAAATCCATCACTTAGATGAATGTCAGGGTCCCACCTGTTAGAAAAAATGGGTGTTCTCGTTTAACCATAGACAATATAAAAAATATTGTCACCCAACCATAGGCACGAATGCCACCCCCGAGCACCTTAACCTTTACAGAGAGAATAATTTCGGTAGAAAATCAATAGCCAACCAAGGCTAATGCACCAAGCAAAGATAACCAAGACTAATCAAAAAGTTCAAGCCAAAAGGAACGAAATTACAAGTTGCAGTAGTTGCAGCTGCAACTACTCTCTAGACTTGCGCACCACTAAATTTATGCAGTTGTGAGCTGTGTGTTCCAAATGAGCTCTGGTGTCCTGTATTTATACTGCTCCTGCTTAACTGTCTTGGCCAAATTCTCTTTCTGGATGCTAAAAAACTCAATATTAATTATTTTCTTTAGCCGACTTGTCTTCTAGAGTTATGTCCAATGCTTTAGGGTTTCTTCTTGCTTCCTAGAATATTCTAGTCTTGTCAAGGGTTACAAGTGGAGGTTTAATACCTCCCGCAACTACCATAATATCAACACTCCCTCCTAGCTAGGGAGGTATAAAAGGCAATGGTCTTGAGCACAAACGAACCATTCAACCGGTAGCATCATCATAGCCACACAGGCTATCTCATGATCAAATCATGAGCACCATCATCACTATCCAACTAGATAGTCTCCACGACAATCAAAACAATGCCATCCAATTGAACATGACTGTGTCTATTCATAATATTATACAACTACTATCCAGACACATAGAGTCTCTACAACAATCATATCATTTGTATAAACAATATCATGCTATAAACTGAGTCATCTGGGCCATTTTTCCACTCACATCTGTGAGATCTGGAAGAGCATCTGCCCTCAGAAAGTAAAATATCAGCCATGGGCTATCTGGACTATTCTTCCCAATCATAGAAGAATAATTGTCCCTGATTTCTGAGCCTGGACCATTCACCTAACTGGGCCATTCCTCCGGGACTAATCATAGTGCAACTTGGAGAGAATGAGTCTTCCCTAGGGACTGCCTATCCCTGATTGTTGAACCTAGACCATTCACCTAACTGGGCCATTCCTCCGGCACTAATCATAGTGCAACCTGGAGAGAATGAGTCTGCCATAGGGAATGATTGTCCGGACCATTTCCTAAGGAAATGTTTGTCCTGCACCAACCTCCAAAACAGACCATTCTTCAAAACTGATCACAACTGTGAACTTCAAAAGAATGATTGCGTGATGAGGCAGACCATTCTAATTTACCACTACTCAGAGTGATTGCCAAGAAGAATGACTGTCCTAGACCATTCCCCCACATTGGCCACAAGGGGAATCACTCTCTATGGTACATCAACAATCTATCGGGCCATTTTCATTATGAAAATGACGGTTCTATTTGGACCATTTTCCGAACGGAAAATGCTTGTCCGTAAGAAATCTCAAACCACTTTCTGAACTGGAAAGGAACTGCCCATCCTGGACCATTTTCCAAACTAGAAAATG
>SNQJ01S0042004.1:39323-57135 GCA_010110895.2 Picea sitchensis
TGCTCCCTCCCAACATGGGGAGCCATCTCTTCCCTTTAAGCTAAGGGAGTTATCTCCACGAGCCCTGTCTTGTCCCTTAAGTACACAAACTTTATCCTGGACAAAGGCTTTGTCAAAAAATCTGCTACCTGATCATCTGTGGAAATATACTGGAGTTTCACTTCTCCTTCCTGGACTTTATCACGAATAAAGTAGTATTTGATCTCAATATGTTTCAACCGATCATGAAACACTGGGTGTTTTGATAGCCTTATACAACTTTGATTGTCACAGTATATTACAGTCGAATCCAGTACCTGATCAAATAATCTATAAATCAGCTTCCTCAACCATACTTCTTCGGTACATGCCTCACATGCTGCGATATATTCTGCTTCTGCTGTGTTGAGTGCGACAGACTTATGTTTCCTGTTGGCCCATGATATCATAATAGAGCCCAAGCTGAAACACATCCTTGAAGTACTTCTTTTGTATTCTGCACGCCCTGGCCAATCTGAATCTGTGAATCCATGAATTTTTATATCACTAGATGAAGTGTATCTTAAACCATAGTATAGCGTCCCATGAATATATCTTAGAACATGCTTTGCAATTATCCAATGATCATGTCTGGGTTCCACTTGGAACTGGCTTAAGGTGTTTACAACAAAGCAAATATCTGGTCGAGTATTCACTAGATACATCAATGACCCAATCAATTTCCGATATAGGGACGAGTCTACTGGATCATAATCTGAGTCTCTTACTTTTCTTATATCTATGGTCATAGGAGTGGTCATGAATTTGCAATCCATCATTCCAAATTTTTGAAGAATATTTACTAAATACTTTCCTTGTCCAAGGAAGACTTCACCACGCTTTTGCCATACTTCTAGTCCCAAGTAATCATGCATGAGACCAAGATCTTTCATATTGAACTCAGAAGCTAGTTCCTTCTTACACTGGATGATGAGAGACTCTACACATGTCAAGAATAAGTCGTTGACATATAGCAGTAGAATCACAGGTGCATTGTTCACAACTTTGTAGTAGAGATTTGGATCTGCATGACTCTTACAGAAACCAAGTCTTATTAAGTAGTTGTCTATTCTGGCATACCAAGCTCTTGGTGCTTGCTTGAGTCCATACATGGCTTTCTTTAATCTGCAAACATGAGTATCTCTAGAATGTACTTCAAAGCCTTGAAGTTGTTCAATGTATACTTCTTATTCAATTGCTCCATTGAGGAAAGTTGTCTCTTCATCCATCTGATGTAGACACCATCCCATGGAGGCAACAAGAGATATAATGGCTCTAATAGAAGTATATCTAGCAATAGGAGAAAAGGTTTTGTCATAGTCTTCTCCCTCCTTCAGGGAGAACCCTCTAGCTATGAACCTTGCCTTGTATTTGTCCACGCTTTCGTCCGCTGCATGTTTGATCTTATAGACCCATTTTGAAGTTACCATTGATTTTTCTTTGGGTCTAGGCATGATTTCCCATATGCCATTTTTCATGATGGACTAGTGTTCTTCTGTCATGGCCTCTTTCCATTGTTTCTTCTAAGTTGCTTCTTCAAATGCGGTGGGTTCTTCATTTATAAGCTTTGTCACACATGCTGCATAGTTGGAGAATCTTTTGGGCTTTTTGCTTTCTCTGAAGGTGCCACTCGGGGCTTTGAATCTTTCTACTTCTTGTAGACTAGCTTCAAGCCAAGCTGGACATTTTCTGGTTTTGGGTACAATGACTGATTCAATAGGTTCACATGGTTGCATTGGATGATCAAGTTGTTATGGTTCTTCATTCTGACTTTTTGGAAGATAGGTGCTTTCTTCTTTAAGCTCTTCATATTCTTCTTCTTCTATGGATTCTTCTATAGATTTCTTGAAATCCATCTTCTCATTGAAGGTCACATCTCTACTGACTTCAACCTTATGTTGTTCTGGGATATAGATTATGTAGGCTTTGGATGATTCACTGTATCCAACAAATATGCCCTTCTTTCCTAAGGGTTCTAGTTTCTTCCTTTTATTCTTGGAGATATGAATGTAAATAGGGTACCCAAAGATTCTTGAGTGTTCACATTGGGTTTCTTTCCTGAGAAGGCTTCTTCTAGAGTCATATCCTTCAATATGAAACAGGGAATTCTATTCTAAACATATATTGTTGTCATCGCTGCTTATCCCCATAAATACATGGACAAACTTTGATAATTCATTAGTGCCTTCACGGTTTCCTCAATGGATCTATTCTTCCTTTCTGCTACACTATTTTGTTGAGGATTATGAGGAATGGTTAGCTCCCTCCTAATCCCCGTTGATTTGCAAAAGGCAACAAATTCTTTGGATGTGTATTCTCCTCCATTATTTGTTCTCAAGGTTTGGATTTTCTTGCTTGTGAGGTTTTCTATTTCTTCTTTGAATTCTTGAAACTTGTTGAAAACTTCATCCTTTGTCTTTAGGAGATATAACCAAGTCTTTCTTGAGTAATCGTCTATGAAGATTACATAATAAAGAGAACCTCCTAGAGATTTGACTGGCATTGGACTGCAAACATCTGAATGTATTAGATCTAAGATTTCCTTAGATCTATTATTACTGCTTGAGAATGGCTTCTTAACATTTTTACCAAGAGCACATCCTCTAGAAATTCCTTCATGTGTAGATTATAGTTCTGTTATTCCTTCAACCATCTTCTTGAGCAAACGTAATGCTTGATAGTTAAGATGAGCATACCTCCTATGCCAAAGTTCACTGGGATTGATTTCATCATGTACAAGAGCTTCATCATTATGTTCTAGTAGTATGTATAGTCTTCCTTCACGAGTTCCAATAACTCTAGCATTCTCTATGTTGGAGTCTCTCATAGACCAAGATAGTACTTCACCATCTACAAAGGCTATTCTATTTCCTTTGTCTTCTAGGAAAGATATAGATACAAGATTATTTTCTAAGCCAGGTACATATAAGACATTGCTCAAATGAACATTGTTACCTATTTTCAATTTGATAGAGGCTTGACCAATTCCTTTGACTGGATAGGTGTTCTTATCTCCAAGTTCTACCTTGTAGGATGTCTTCTTTTCATTTAGACTAGAGAGTCTGACCTGGTCTCCTGTCATATGCTTGGAAGCTCCACTGTCAATTATCCACATGTCATCTTCAAGAGTTCCTATAAGAGTTGAATAGTGTAGATGGTCCTCTTTTCATTCATGATTTCTGCTGACTGATAGCTGGTCAAACTTTGACTTTGACTTTGACTTTGACTAGTCAAACATTGACTTTGACCCAAAATATCAACCTTGACATTTTTGCCTTCTGAGAGTGCCAATAGGTGCGTTGGACTAAGGCACACTAGAATATCCTCTCCTTGAGTAAGGTGTTCCATCATAAGGTGTTGGGCAAGAGGTTTTAGGGTTTTGTAACTGCACCTGCTAGTAACCCTAGCGGTAGTGATTCAGTAACTACACCTTCTAGAAACCCTAGCGACAATTCTTCAACGAGATTGATAATCTTATGGCTTAGATTCCTTCCAGTGGTTAGATTGAATGAAGGAAGTGTGGGCCCATAACCTGTTAGAAAAAATGGGTGTGCTCGTTTAACCATAAACAATATAACAATATTATCACCCAACCGTAGGCACGAATGCCACCCTCGAGCACCTTAACCTTGATAGA
Source organism: Picea sitchensis (assembly GCA_010110895.2). Classification (NCBI taxonomy): domain Eukaryota; kingdom Viridiplantae; phylum Streptophyta; class Pinopsida; order Pinales; family Pinaceae; genus Picea; species Picea sitchensis. The sequence goes on from SNQJ01S0042004.1 coordinate 42,979, forward strand.
GAAGAATTCTGGTAGCAAATCAATAGCCAACCAAGGATAATGAACCAAACAAAGATAACCAAGACTGATCAGAAAGTCCAAGCCAGGAAGACCGAAATTACAAGTTGCAGTAGCTGCAGCTGCAACTACTCTCCAAACTTGCGCACCACTAAATTTCTGCAGTTGTGAGTTGTGTGTGCCAAATGATCTCTGGCGTCTTGTATTTATACTGCTCTTGCTTAGAGCTGTTTGGGTCGACTTCTCTTTCTAGAGGCTAAAAAACTCAATATTAATTATTTTCTTTAGCCGACTTGTCTTCTAGAGTTATGTCCAATGCTTTAGGGTTTCTTCTTGCTTCCTGGAATATTCTAGTCTTGTCAAGGGTTACAAGTGGAGGTTTAATACCTCCCGCAGCTACCATAATACCAACACCACCATCGCATTGGAAGTCCACCACTCCCAATGTTTGCTACTAAAAACGTTGTGCACCGCCCCAATAGAGTTTTAGACTCCCCCCGTGCATCCTGCATCCTGATCACAAAGTCCAAACGGATGAACTCTGCCATCACCACCAAGCTACCTATCTCATCCGACTAAATCAGGTGATCCTCCCATGTCCTGCTGAGGGCATCAAACCACAACGGAAGATGCCTCGACAGTTGTGTGCAAGACTGGAGGGTGATTACTATGTTGGTCAACCCCAAGGGCATGACTAAGATCCCCTGATGATATATGGGAACATACCTATGAGTATTCGACTCCCTAATCCTCATTTGTTGACATCCTTGTTGAAGCTTGATTATCGAGGTGTATTCTTTTCCCCAAGGCTCACCCATCCACTCTCCGATCCTAGGTAACCTCAAATCAAGGGTGTGCTCGAGGCCTTTATCTAGAGGTTTTCCTGGTGGAAATACTCCAAAGCTCCACTGCCCACTACCGTGTGCCAATGAAGACCCCTGCATACTATCACACACCACTGTGTCCCCATGTACCATCGGGTGTCTTGTGTGCACTATTGAACCCAACAATCTGTTGATGATGGATGTATCTGTTTCCCAGAGTGTGTCCATGTTGGTCATGTACCTGTCCACCCAATCCATGGACACATATACTTCCTCATGGGTTGGTCCACAAGGGAGGTGCTCAACTATCTCCTGAGCCTCTAATGTGCTCTCCAAAAGAAAGGGCTCATGATCCCTAAGAGCGCAATCAAAACTCTTGGAGTCATGGCTCCTCCTAAGTACTGGCAAATCAGAATGCTCCTCGTATGAATTCGTCACAAGAGGCTCCTCCCTCATATCATGCGTGACACTTACGCCCGCCTGTATCATGGATGTCGAATCTGATGGAGTCTCTACCATAATTGGTGAATAGCGTACCAAGCTTAACTGATGATGAAGCTCCCTAACCTCTCCTGCCTTGTCCTCAACAAACTTGAGAGCAAGGTCCCTATCCATAAACAACTGCAAGTAGTCTGACTTCAGCTACTCTAGTGCTTCTTTGTCGATGTGCAAGTGAGCACTAATGACTCCACCTGTCACTCCATTGTGTCTCTCCTGTATCTGAGCTCTCCACATAATATCATAAATGAATCTACAAGCTTTATTGGTCCTGGTCAATACTTGTGTGATTCAATCCTTGGTCACCAACAAGCGATCCTCCAGGTCATGCAGTGCTAACAATCTCTATCCAGCTGCAACCAAATGGTCTGGACCGCATTTGTAAGAGTGCTCTCCTCATCATCATCACCCAATGCACTCGGCGATACCATGCTATGGTGGGACTCATGCGTGATATCGTCCTCCACACATGACTCTTATGAAGAAGGATTCACGTCCCCTGGCGATTTCACAAACACCCTTCCTCTGTCATATGGGGGTACCATAATTCCCTCATCATCATCGTGGGTGTCATGAGTGGTATGGGATGTTGAATGCTCATCGTATCTAGGTGCTAGCATACCCTCATCATCATAATCATCCTCATCATGTATGCCATCAACCTGTCTGTCAAAGGTGCTGGTGTCATGGACCTCAGAGGACACTGCTAATGGTGCCTGAGGTGTTGTTGTGTTGTCAACATAGGTGGGACAAGACGTTTCCCCCTCATCATTAGTACTAGTGACATACCCTGTCAACATACTAGTGTCAACGGTCTCATCATAGACCATTGCTTGGTCCTCTTTTATGCTCATCTCCTTGTCATGGCTGGATGCACGCTCCTCCACATGGGAATGTGCCACCAATGGATCCCTCGGTTCTTCTGCCATATCTTCCTTCAATATTCGTCTTGTTCCATTGAAGGAATCCTCATCTAAGCCTTCAAGCTAGCTTCCATACTTGATGGTGCAATAGTCTCAAAAAGACATAGCTGCACACAACTCTTTACCGAGTGCTAAATACTCTTGATAGTAAGGTATGTACTTGCCTACCGCTGGTCCCACTTTATTTCAGCCATGAGCTTCTTCTTGGTCTTTATCTTTCCAACCTTAGTATGTTGTCCTTAACCTCAATTGACTGCTGCAGATTTCTCACTGGATACCCCTCAAGATGGCAACATCACCAGCTTTGATACCACTGTAATATCCCTAAGGCCTTTTTTTGGCTAGAAAGGGAGTTAAGCCCGCTTACACAAGTTTATTTTTTTTCTTTACAATAGCTTACAACCTTTTCATCATGAACAATGGGCACTTGTAAATAACCAACATATCAATAGAATTCAAATGCTTTTAAACATTAAATTTCGGTTCTGTAGCATAACAATAGTATCCAACAATAATAACCCTTTTTAAAAGTTGTTGTCTTAACTATAACAGTCACCCAGAATGCATCCAAGTCATAACAACAACATCTAGCTGGTTCTGAACCCCAATACACAATAATATAAAGGATCCTTACTGGTTGTAACAACAACAACAACATATAATTCAACTACTCAACTCCTAAGGGATGTTGGGCAGCTACCCAATTAACCTTCAGAAATACACCCTAAGACCAATCTAAAACTTAGAAAATAGGGCTATTGTTGCAACTGTAAACTTACTCAAATCACAACAATACTTTACTAAACATAACCTGGAGATAAACTACAGTTTGTTGGGCTGAGTTTTCCCCTTAAGTATGTTGTTCCACTTCTGAAACCTTTATTCGTTGATGTCGTCCCACCTCTGTACTTCTTGTTGCCTATAAGGTTAAGTAGAACCCAACGAGCCCCTTGCTAACCCATATATAACCCTCGGCTCTGTCAGAACACCGATCTCGGGTCCTCCTTAACCTCAATAGGGCCTCGATCCTGCAATACCTGACTGCCATCCAACTTCAGCCCTTGTCTAGACTTTTTTTGCCTCAGAAAGGTCCCACAGTCCACTGGCTGGCCTTCCTATTCTTCACGGTTCCACATGGGTGCTAGATCGATCCTCTCCAATAGTATTTCCGCCCAACAAATAGGAGATTCGTCCCTCTTCCAAGTGGCCAAAACTGAGTTCAGCTCTCCCCAAATCTTCTTGTTGGGGCTCCAACAAAACCTCCAGCAGATCGGCCTCCCAATTAGATGAAATTCTGGTACAAATGATGGCAAAACAAGGTTAGAAGTTGATCTAGGGTGAGCACTAGCCCACCCAAACTCAACAGAACTGAGGGTTTACCAACCCTCCAAAGGACTGAGGCAACTGCCTCCAAAAACAAAAAGGAGAACTCCAAAAATAATTCTTGTGTGTTTTTTCAAATGAGCCTCCTGCCCCTTATATAGATATTTCCTTTTGCTTGCTTCCTTGTTTTTGGGTGACTTATCCCTCAAGTTAGGGTGTTTTACCCTTTCCTTTACCCAATGGTGGTTTACCCCTTAAGTTGGGGCCTTTTACCCTTGACTTTTCCCAATGGACACCTTTAAAACCAGTCGTTGCCCTCCTTGTGCCCATTAAAGCCCCACGACTCCCCTTTAGTTGGGGACTATGGCCTATGGGGAGCCGCCCCCAAAGCCACTATGACCCTTCTCCAGTGGGGTCAAAGGGGAGGGGACATGACATATAATTGAAAGAATTAATTTTTTTAATATTTTTTATTTTTTTTAATGAAAAGAACGATGAAAGAATAAGAAATTACATAGTTCATAACAATCTTGTTTTCAATTCAATATCAGTTCATAACAATCTTGTTTCCAATTCAATAAAATGATTATGGTTGATGAGATCAAAGGATAATGGAAATACTTATTTTTTTAATATTTTTTATTTTTTAATGAAAATAATGATGAAAGAATAATAAATTACATAGTTCATAACAATCTTGTTTCCAATTCAATAAAATTAATGCGATATTCCTACTCATAAGAATCTCTACTTAGTAATACAAAGTTTTTTCTACTTTTATTACAATAAATCCATACATGCTTCTCATTTGCTTCATTTTGTTCTTCTTTCAAAAAGGATCCCATATGCAGGAAGTTATAACTACATATGCACCAACATCGATGATGACAGATATTTAAAATTGAGGAAAAGAGCCATCTCCTTTGTGGTCTAAAATAATGCAACATCTTCTAGTGAAAAGAAGTGACCAAAACTGAGTTTCAACTTTCAATTTCCTATGATTACGACCCTGCATTTAGAAATTTTGAAACCAACTAGTAAAGCCTGAAGAACAAGAAAAGCAAAAACAAATGTAAAAAAATCCACCATAGGACTCGTGAATTTCCTCAAATTGAACCAAATTTGAACCATTTATTGGCTAATAGAAATATACAATTCTCACTACTAGAATACTTCCTACCAAGCTACACTGCAGTGCATTTCTCACTATAATAGGTGCACTGATGAAAACTATATGTAGAAAGAATAAGTTCATGCATGGCTGCAAAAGGGAACTCATATTTATCAAACTAAAGGACAATTTCTCTAGAATACAAGAGTGATATTTTTTTTATGCATAAATAAGAACTTAGGCTCAAAAGACTTCAAAAGACCCTTGAGTAGCTTTCCATCATGTATTGACCAACATGTTGCAGACAAACTACACCATAGTAACATGTTCAATCAACCTTCATAAACATGTCAAGAGAATGCATAGATCACAGTAAAACATCAACTATTAAACATCTTAATTTCCTACTCCAATTTCCACAATACTATCCATACATCAAAATGAAACATAAAATACTAAACATCTTAATTTCTTCCTCCCATTTCCATAGCTAAAACATAAAATAATTAATTACAAATGTTTGTTCAGGTTTGATAGAATTAGATGACACCATCTTGCTTTGATACTTTATAATCCATGCCAAAAAAACCACACAGTTTGTAAATACTTGCTCTTGATCTAAAAGTAGTGTCAAGATAGAGCCATGCTAAGAGGATGTACCATATTATATTGGATCTTGCTCATATCCAAGACAGTCTGCAACAATCTAGGAAATCTTTAGTTTAGGATTAATAAAAGGCTCTTAGCTCTATCTGTAGGGAGTTTTCTCTTCTCTGCATCACCCATTAAGTCTCTGACAATACCCCACGAGGATTTCATGTTTGGTCTATTCTCCTTTCCAATATTTGATTGTTTCTTGAGGAGTTTCTCATGGAAGCTTCAATATGATTTGCTATTTCTAGAGCGTGGTGCTTAGATGGAAAATCTAGGAAATCAAGAAGGAAATTTGGGGAGAACTGTTCTGTTGTTATTTCTATGTAGATGATATCCGAAGACTGATTTTTCCATTCTGAGAAAACTCAATTGGAAAAGCACAGACATTATCCATGATATACTATATTATCAGTACTGTATGTTCGACAGACAATAGAGACCCCATGCTTACCCTTGGAAGAACTTCCAAATAAATTTCAAGAACCTCCATCTCAGACAAGACATTGTTGCTAGAAACACTTCCTTCCATTATCAGAGAGCTCATATGGAGGGGCCCAAGGAATAGGTAAACACTAACTTTCCTCTTGACATTGAGGAGGGTGCTGAAGTAGAACACGACCATTTGCATCTGGTACTAATATCCCCTGGTCCACATTCCAAAACTTAGTATCCCTAAAACTCTCCAAAGTGTCTTACAAACCAACATTGTAGGTATTTGAAATGTTATGCACAAATATATAGCAACAGATCATAAAATTGAAATCATCAAAGATGCAGAATATTAGGGTCAACATGAGGAAGTAATAAACCATGCAAGCAACATTGTGCCAAGCTTGCTCAAGGTCGGAAGATTGATATGCAGATCTCGTTGAGGCCTGCTTACCATAACCTGAAACGAGAACAAAACCACTTTCTACTTGTTTGTGAGAATCAAGTGCATGCTCTGTAGAGAATTGTTTATCGTAACCCGAAATAAGAACAAGACCAATCTCTACTTGTTTTTGAGAAACAAGTGCATTCTATGTAGAGAATTGCCTAGATCAAACTTTGAGTTTGAATACATGACAACTTTTAAGTGTAGATAAAAAAAAAAAATGGTAAATTTATCGAACTCCTATCTCTAAGCTATTGCCATCTGGAAAGTTATGGAAAGTTGGGATGAGTTCAACAATGTAATCACTAATGCATACAAGCGATTCCATCTCTCTTCACCACATTGATTTCTTTTCCTGTACTAGAAGTTCCAATCTCATAAGTCCTTCGTTTCTGTTTTTTAACAGGTTATCATGTAAATTATCTCCGTGTCTTTCTTGCATAATGTAGGCTTCTGATTCCAGGTTTTATTATGATTTTTCTTCGAATCCATGTTGAAATTGTTACAGGGAAATTCTTTATTTCTCTGCATACTGTATACGTATTGTTGGGCTTCTCTGTGCACGGTGGTACATTTTTTGGTAATTTACTCGAAATTATCTCAATATTTTTCTTTGTGTACTATAGGGATATGATCGCAGGTATTATTATTCTTTCTTCGAATCCCCTAGCAAACGATTCCAGAGAATTTCTTGATTTCTTTGCATACTGTATGGCTTCTCTATGTACGGTAGGGATTTTTTTGCAGTTTATTGGAAATTACTCTGTCTCTTTCTCTGTGTTCTTTAGGGCTTGTTATCGCACAATCTGTACTTGTCCAAAGCCCAAGACAAGTAAGGGAGATTTGCGTAACAAACAATATATCCCACCACTGTCACCTCAGTGGGAAATCCCCACTTTTAGGGATGGATGAAGGTCCAACCCAAGGGAGGCGTCCCCAGTGACCTAAAGGGCTGGGCAAGCTAATAATAAGGTTGAAAATGTACCCCCCTCTCACTGGTCACTCAAGTCAAGAAAGTCACAAGGTCTACATCCAAGAAGATGAGGCAAATGAAAGATAATTTATGTACCTGCCCAGAACAAGACAGAAGAGCACATACATGGCAATTTCAAGTACAAATTTGATATTTAAGCCTTAGGAAATAGTAGACAAAGTGAAATTATGCTAGCTGATATAAAATTGCAGCAAATGATAAAGTTTACAACAACAATTAATGATTTGTAACAACTGCAATAAAAACACTTCAGAAATGCTTGAAAAGATAGTGAAAAATCAACATTTATTATATAGTATGATTACCAACCATCACAATGTAATGTTCCCTTTTTTGGATTCCCCTGCCTTGTAGTCAGAGGAGACTTTATGAGTTTATGTCAGCTTGACTAGAGGCGTAAAATGAGGATAACAGTGAGCTCAGGCATTTTGGAGGAGTTTTATGGGGCCCTGGCTATTCCATTCACCATCTTTCGGCATCAGGATCACTTCTGCACAGTTTGCTCTTGGTTTCGTGGCATTCTGACGATATTCGTTATTTTGGGTTATTATTGAGCATATTTTAATTAATTACATTGAAGGTGCTATTTGGGGTTTGTTTCTTGGAGAAACACCTTAGTGTAATATCTCATTGGAACCAGGGCAATAGGATGAAGAAAAGTGACTTTCGGTGGCCGGAGAAGTTATAAGGGCGAATTAATCACTTTTTGGAGTTAAAAGGGTCATTGAATAAATAAAGTGATTTCATGAAGAAATATTAAAGATGAATTAAAAGTCACTTGAATGGAAAAAGGTGAAAGGGGGTATAAAAGAGAGATATGGGCTTCTATTCGGGGGGCAGTGTGCAAATAAGCTTTATCCATATGTGACTATATCATCTGGTGACATTAGCATGTGGGATGAACAAGCTGATAGCAGGACAATGCATGGGGAGGAGTTGACATCTTCATCCTGTGTAGAGGCTTGTGATGATCTGGGTGTGAGTACACCTAAGTATGATGAGGCATTGACACTGAACGAGTCACCTTTGGAGACCAATATTATTTTGTAGGAGGTGCGCATGACTAAGGACCAGAGTATCACAACGAATAGAGGGAAGCATTCTTATGGAGAGCCACACCATTTGGCAATGCAACTGAAGGTTAGTGAGGATATGATCATGGTAGCTATGGGACACTTGGATGCTACACATGCACTGGTGGTTGAGTATTGTTGGAGGGCCACGTTGGCACAGGATAGTTTGGGAGGTGAGTTTTCTATTGCGGATTTTCAGACACTTAGAGTAGTAGTGACAGTGATGAGGTCCGACTACTAACATCTCCTTATGGATAGAGATTACCTTCTGGAGATTGGTGAGATGTACCATGGGGTATTGGAGGAGAAGGAGAATGAGGTGGATCGACTCACTCATGAGTTGGTGAGCGCACATGAATTCTTGAAGATCACACAGATAGCCCTTCGAGAATTAGAGTCCATAGTAGAGAAGCTCCTTGAGGAGGCTAGTCGGATCTCCACTACATCCATTTTAGTTGAGAGTCAGTTATATGTTTCAAGCATGTCACTAGAGGATGTTGGTGATATGGAGGGTTTGCAAGTGTTTGCAAAGAGATATGACCTAGAGGATTTTGATTATGCACATGTTTTTCAATATGGGGATCAAGAGCTGCTTCCTTTGGAGAGTGCATGGAAGGCTCGAGTCATGATCACTGTTGAGACAGTTGAGCAGATACCTTATGGATCAGTCAACAAGGAAGTATATGCGTCCAGGGATTGTGTGGACATGTATATTACAGATGAGGACACATCCATTTGGGGCTCAGGTTCAGCTGACACGAGTGTAGTGATAGATACAATGACACATAACAAAATGATATGCAGTGATATACGCCAGTATGCAGTGGTATACAATGTTATGCAGAGGGGTACAATGGTACACTGTGGGAGACAATGGAGTTCAAGGGAGAGTCATACTCCCATTTGATGCAACATGGTTGGTCCATAGGAGGACGATCCGCTCTTTTACAACAGTACATGGACCCTGGAGGTTGTATTCTTAACAACAATAGTGTTTGTGATTATGGAGCGAGTATGGTTGACCAACTGTGTGAGGTGACGTCTTTGGAGGCATGCGGTGGTATCTGGTGTCCATCAGTTGATCGCATATAGAGATTAGAGATGAGGCTTGTCTCGATTCCGATAGTTATCAATGTAGCACAAAAACAGTCAGTAGGCCTTGGGAGTGATGGACTTCCAATTCTTTGGTGGGATCCAGGTATTCATTTGAGAGATTGATTGCTTCGGATGGTGATAATGACCGATAGAGTTGTGAGAATGATTGGTCTGCTCTATGTTTGGGATGTTGATAGTGGGGAAGTTGAGACTTACTTCATATGGCAGGATAGACTTTATTTCCTGAACCCAGGATTGAGGTTGATAGTGGATTTGCAGATTTAGACTTCATTGGAACACCTCTGCAGGGCATGATTTAGGATAATGGTTTCAGTCCGTTCAAGGATTTCAGCTTGGGGTTCCTAGAGAGGAGGATGCAGACTGGGCACGTTGGTCCGGCGGTGATGATCAGAGTGGTGCAACGACAACATGGTGGTTCCCTTCTAGGATTAGTTTGGGACCTAGGGATTACATTGTTTGACAATATAGCTACCGTTGGAGATGAGAGAGCCGGTTCGGATTTTCAGGAGTTTACCCCTGGGATTCCATGGGTTGGCAGTTGGGCAGCTGGGAGAGTCAGCCATTACTTTCAGGAGCTTATACATATGGAGCATTGGATTGGTGTCTCGGGTGGGACATTCTATGAGGGGTCGACCGAGTATTTACAGTATCTATTTTCTCTATTGATCGGTGGTCTTCATGAGGCCTCTTGTGTGAGTACATTGCAGGACAATATTTTGGGCGATAGGCGCTCCATGTCTTTTAGATTGGTTTGGGACCCGGGGATCACTCTCAAATTCAGTTTGGTACAACTTGTTGATCAGAGGGTTGTGATGGCATTGGTTGAGGACAAACAATCTTTGGGAAGGGAGGACGGTAATGTTCCCTTTTTTTGGATTCCCCTGCCTTGCAGTCAGAGGAGACTTTATGAGTTTATGTCAGCCTGACCAGAGGCATAAAATGATGATAATAGTGAGCTCAGGCATTTTGGAGAAGTTTTATGGGGCCCTCGCTATCCCATTCACCATCTTTCAACATCAGGATCATTTTCGCACAGTTCGCTCTTGGCTCTGTGGCATTCCAACGATTTTCGTAATTTTGGGTTATTATTGAGCATATTTTAATTAATTACACTGAAGGTGCTATTTGGGGTTTGTATCTTGGAGAAACACCTTAGTTGAATAGATCGTTGGAACCGGGGCAAAAATATTTATAGGATAGGATGAAGAAAAGTGACTTTCGGTGGCCGGAGAAGTTATAAGGGCGAATTAATCACTTTTTGGAGTTAAAAGGGTCATTAAATAAATAAAGTGATTTTATGAAGAAATATTAAAGATGAATTAAAAGTCACTTGAATGGAAAAAGGTGAAAGGGGTATAAAAGAGAGATAGGCGCTTCTATTCGGGGATCATGTTTATTGATTATTTTGTATTCGACCTCTTGGCTTGGAGAGCTCTTAGAGCTTGGGGTTTTGAGGGTTTTGGTGACAAACCCTAGGGTTGGTTTCGGTGTTGCAACGATACACCTTAGCTAGTCATTTTGTGGGAAGATATCACTCTGATTTCTTCATCGTGCTTCATTACGCCGAAAGGCGTATACCTATTGACAATGGGCAGATTTAATAGAGGTTTAGTGCTTAATAAGTTTTCTATGGACATGATTAAATATGGCTGGAATATTCTTAGTAGTCACACAAAATAAATGGCTGTGATTTCAATCATTAACTTCCTAGCTATTATAAAGACATCAATTTATGTGTTTACTTTTTTAAATTTACCTAATCATATTTAAAAATTACTTTGATAGCTAACTGATTACCACGTAAGTGATTAACAGAAATTAAAATATTAACACCAGATAAATGAAACCCAACAATTTATTTATTAATAGATAATAAAATTTAATATATTATTTCAAGGATTCGTTTCATCTTCTTAACCTTTAGGCGTTCACCAGCAGCTATTTTGTTGCTGTGCTAGTTGTTAGAAGATTTACATTTAGTAGCTGAGTTTTCTTCATGGGTGACTGCGTTTTCAGAGGTAGTAGCCGAGTTTGGGGTTTATAGAGGGCGACTTGCTTGAAGAAGGTTGAGAAATCCTTGTGGGGGTCGAATCTCATTATTCTGGGCGCATCCCTTGACTGTTGGGCGCATATCTGGGCATGAGACAAGTGTATTCCCATGTGGACTGATATTATTGCTGTAAGAGGGTCGAAATCCCTCATTGTGGGCGAGTTTCATTGTGGGACGAATACCTCACTGTTGGGGCGAATTTTGGGCTGAGAGAATGTTTATTTACTAGCTGGGCAAATTATTGAAGGCAGGGGCCAAGTTCTGGGCCATCATTTCTCCATTTAAAGGCTGAATAGCTCATGCAGTGTGCACAGGATTAGAGGAGGGCGCATTTCTCTCTAAGGAGGGCGCACTTGATTGTAGAGGGCGTATTATTAGAGTGGGAGATTGAGGAAATGCCAAGGAATTGTGTATTGCTACAGAAGCTATTGCAAGGGGTTTAAAGAGGGGATAAACCACTACAGGATTCCTATTGTTGCCCAGTACTGCATCAAGCTCAGGAAACAAATAAAGAAAGTCTGTATTCTTTGCTGGAGTGGACTGCATTTTCCGAGAGCCGGGTTTTGATATTGAGGAAACCATTACTTCCTTGAAGAGGACGAAATGAGCCTCTAAATCAATCATTCCTGTAACAAGTTAGATTATTACAATAAATCAGAATTTTGTGTGACATCTCATTGTTGTTCTGTGTATTTTATTTCTGGGTATTTCCTTGTAATCTTTGCTGTAATAAATCGTTGAATATGGAACTTATGAGTGACATGGAAACATCATTCATCTATGAAACTAAATGAGTAACCGAAAACAATAAGCCATAGACAACAACAACAAATTTATGTGTTAAATGGAGGATTGGGATTATGTTCTCAAAGTGTTTGACTAAAACTCCAAACCAGAATTAAGCTACAGCCAGCCAGAAGAAAGGTTATCAGTGTTAATAAAGGATTTTCATCTACTGTTTGACAAAAGGCCAAACCAAGAAATTGATGAATTCCACAACAATAGACCAAAATTAGTAACAACCAGTAAGGAGGATATATTACACACAAGCAATTTCTGGTAGGTTTAGCTAGCAAATAAAGTCCCTTATGCAGAAAATTGCAGCAATTAATATGGCTGTAACAAAGTTTTGTAACAACAACAAGTAGATTAGTAATCTAGGCTAAGTTAGTGTTAGAGATAATTAGTATAAGCTCAAGAGAATAAAATTTGAGTGTTTGATCAATCCTTCAACAAAAGAGAAGCAAGAGATTAATGTCTTTAGGGCTTATGGAGTCAATTATATCAGCACAATAACTTGGAGAAAAAATAATGATTGTACTTGTCTAAAAAATAATAAGGTGGAATCTTGAGGAGTAACACTTCAAGTCCTCAAGTACCAAGCCTTAAAGAGTAAATTCAACTAGGGTGTAGACACTTCTAGGCCCTAGCTTTTTGTTCTCTTCTTAGACTCTTGAAATATATCTATGCAATGAGAACTAGAACAAAAAAGCTTCTAGAGTGCTAGCACTTTAGGGCTCTAGAATTTTGTCTAGACAAGATCTTCTTAGGCAAAACTTAGCAAACAAAGAGCAAGAAAGAAGCACATTATGTTTCAAGCAAGCGATTTCATAATCTTCAACATGAATAAGTAAACATATCATAAACATTTAACATGAAATGAAAATTGCATATTTACTTACTTCACCAAGATTAATCGAGCATAAAAACCCTAGATTGCCAAAATTCCACCAAGAAATGATCCAAGAAGCATCCAAACAAGTCTTCAAGAGAGTGCGCCTCACAATTTCTGCCAATAACCCTCGAAAAGGGCGCCAATTTCAGATCTCTCTCCAAGTTGGGAGAGTTATCATGAAAATAAATGTCACTAAGGTGTATTTATACCACCCTTAAAACAACAATTTTCCTTTAAACCAAAATTACAGGGCCGATCTTAAGTAATTTGCTCCTAAATTACAAATTAAATAAAATTACAAGGAAAAATCCATAAAGAGGGTGACATCATCCCTTATAGGGTGACGTTAGGCTCCCTAGGGTGATGTCCAAGCTAGAGGAATGAAGCTCTAGGCCTCCAAAGACCACTCATTGTCATGTTCCCTCCAACCTGACCCCACCGGAGGAGGGACGTAGTGGCTTAGGGGGCGTCCTCGTAGGCCATTGTCCCCATCTAAAGGGGAGCTGTGGGGTTAAATTGGGTAAGGAACCCTTACTTGATAAACTCGTTACCCAAAACAAGGAAGAAAGCTAAAAGACAAAACTATATAAGAGGGTGGAGGTTCATTTGAAGAACACACAAGATTTCATTTTGGAGATCTCATTTCTGTCTTTGGGAGGCAATTGCCTTAGTGGAGAGTTGTTTAACCCTTGATTTCTACTAAGTTTCGGTGGGATAATCCTCACCCTAGCTTAGCTCTATCAAACATTGGAACAAAAACACATCCTGTGGAGGTTTGAGAGTTGAAGAGGTTAGCTGCAAGAAGGCCAAGTTATGTTTGCTGGGTTGAAGGGACCCTTGGAGAATTACAACCACTACAGGCAGGCCGCAGACTTATCACAACTACCAGGAGTTTCCACTGTAGGTTTTGAGAAGGCCGAGTCAACCCTGTCATCCTTAGAGGAGGAGCCGAGACCCAATTCTGTTGGACCGAGGGTCTGAGGTGCTTGCACAGAAGGATATACGACCCTGTCCTACAGGCCAAGGGTCTATTAAAGCTGCCATA
>SNQJ01S0042004.1:79214-91774 GCA_010110895.2 Picea sitchensis
ATCATTCTCATCGGTATGAGGCTAAGGTAACATCATCATCATCTTCAACATTAAATCTGAAATAATATCATCATCATCATCTTCAGCAAGGACTCAGGAGCTGAAGTGGCATCATCATCATCATCTTCAACAAGAGGCTGAAGTGGCATCATCATCATCAACTGCATCGACATGGATTAGTATAATACTAATACATCCTCCTCATCAATAACAACACAAGGCTGATACAACATCAAAAGCAACAATATCACAACACAAAAGCCGACAACACATCATCACAACACGAGGCTGGCAACACAACACGAGGCTGGCAACACAACATGAGGCTGGCAACACATCATCACAACACAAGGTTGGCACACCACACAATAATTAAACTGGAAAACACAACACAATAATTAAGCTGGAATCACAACACAACAATTAAGCTGGCATCAACAATTAAGCTGGAATCTCAACACAACAATTAAGTTGGTAGCACAACACTCGGCTGGCATCTCAACACAACAATTAAGTTGGTAGCACAACACTCGGCTGGCATCTCAACACAACAATTAAGCTGGAGGCACAATACTAGACAGGCTTTACGTCACAACAATTAAGCTGGAAGCACAGTACTAGGCTGGCATATCTCAACACAACAATTAAGCTGGAAGCACAGTACTAGATTGGCTTTACGTCACAACAATTAAGCTGTAAGCATGGTACTAGGCTGGCATATCTCAACACAACAATTAAGTTGGAAGCACAGTATTAGACTGGCTTTACGTCACAACAATTAAGCTGGTAGCATAGTACTAGGCTGACATATCTCAACACAACACTACTCCCCCTTTCGAGGGAGGTCCTTTTGGACTATACCAAGCTTATCTCGAAAGTGCTCAAACTTTACATGAGAAAGAGGCTTGGTCAACACATCGACAACTTGTTCATCTGTGCTAACATATTGGAGATTTATGGCTCCTCTCTGCCCCATGTCACGGATGTAATGATATCAGATCTCTATGTGCTTCGACTTGTCATGAAATACATGATTCTTTGTCATCTTTTATGCAGCTCTGGTTGTCACATAGGATCGTGGTTGCTTCCGTTTCTAGGTCGAATAGTTTAGTCAACAACTTTCGAAGTGTTGGCCCTTGGTTATGGAAAGAAGCGAAGAACAAGGAAGAAAAGGTAAAAAACGAACTTCGCGGGAGACACAGTGACTGTCACTGGGTCAAAGTGAGCAAAAGAGTAGAAAAGATGGAGCGAAGTATGGAAAAGCAAGCCGTTGGATGACAAGCCGTTGGATGAGAAGATCAAGGTTGACAAGTTGACAAGGAAGATGGATCAAGGACAACTCAACAAGCGCAGAAAGCCACCGTTAGATGCCTTGGAACACCGTGCGAGAAGGAAAGAAAGACAGGCTGGCGAAGCTCGAAAAAAGCGGATCAAGTTGACCTAGGGTTTTAGACACCTAGGGTTTTGGTATTTAGGGTTTTGGCACCTAGGTTTCGGCCTAGGGCTGCTGGTGAGGTATTGTAATGTATAAATAAAGGTCAAGAGGACCTGGGTCAGGTTGGTACGATATTGTTGTTGATCTATCTCTATTGTTGTGGTGAGAGATTATTGTATTGTGAGAGAGAAGTGCTGAGTGAGAGAGCCTTTTGGTATTGTAAGATCTTCAACTGGGTGCGAAGGTCAAGTCATGCAGTTGGGTGCACAAGAAGGGGAGAGAAAGAGAGAGAAGAAAGAAGATCTGCTAGCTGAGAGCGCATACAAGAACTGTATGCTTTACCTTAATAAATCATAAGCACAGTTCTATGGACGTATCCCTAGAGAGAGGGTGAACCATGTATATCTTGTGTTGTGTGTGTGATTGATGCTTTGATCTCTGTCGTTGTTATATTGTTAATTGCATTGCTATGTTAGATCAGATCTATAGCTGTGGAAGATAGATCTAGGTTGATAAGTGATATATGCATGTTGTGTTGCTATTGTACTGGATCCACTTGATATTCCCCTGGTTGTAGACATCTCTGTCCTGTAACCCCCTCATAGCTGCTTCGAGTGAGACTGCATCTGCTTCGCAGGTGTTGTCGAAAGGGCCAGTAGCTAGGGCTTGTTGGTGCGCTCTTGGAGTGAACCTTGGGTCTGCCCCTGTGCCAACAAATGGTTCCGTTGCTGGGATAGGAATCTTCGTGAGGGAATGTCAAGGTGGTCCCCATCGAAGACAAAGATTCAAAAGTGGATAGAATATCAAGAGAGGGACTTCGCTGAAGCCCAGAACAAGAACCCTAAGCTGAGCACTGAAGATTGACTACAAAGATACATCTTCACCGACATTCACGAGATCTTCTTTGGAGGAATCCATCTGGAGTTGTTTGAGTGGTTGGCTAGGTTAGCTGATACACAGTTCAAGATTGGATCTAGACCTCATGTGGTTTGGACGTCGACGCTGATCCAGAAGGTCAAAAGAGTCGATAACGCCGTATCTAGAGGAGTAGATCATTGGTTTGATAGTACCATTGGAGGGTATATCACCGAATTTGCTACTGACAGAGTAGATTCGTATAGCCAAGCCGAGAGATACTTTTTCAAGGGACCCCCAGGGAAATTTTTGCATTTTCTGAAGTTAAGAATCAAGATGCTCTTGCATGAAAACCACATTTTGAAGATACAGTAGACTCTCTGGACTTGAAAACGCTAATGTTCAGGAATTCAGACAGCGACAATGACACAGAAGCTGGACATACGCGCAGTGGAAGAGTATTCATAGGGGTTCACCTTGAGAACCTGTTTAAGCAAAACTACGTTCAAGAGGGTTTCTACAGTGGAGAAGAGGCATATTTGATAGACGAATAACACTCGGAACCCACTAGGGCAAAGGAAGAAGTTGCCGAAGAACTTTGCCGAAATGAGCCAGAAACATCAGGAACTGCACAGACTATCGAAGTAAGCAATATCAATCCTCATGTTATTTCAGAAACGCTAAGTAATCAGAATATTCAGAAGCACCAGAGTCCTCAGATCATTATTACTAGTAGTTCAACATCTACTCAGACAGGAAACCTAGGCAGCTCCATGGCAGATGAGATGAGGCTCCCTATCTTTGGAGGAGATGGATCTAAAGATCTTGATCAACATTGATTCCTGTGTGAGACCGTATGGAACATTAAAAATATTACCGATGAAGATGTTAAAAGAAACCAATTTAGCACTACACCGAGGGATCGCGCGTTGAGCTGGTACATGAAGCTTGTCCAAGGACTTGCGCAGCCTAAGCCATTGAATGAGATCAAGAATGCGCTAATTGCAGAGTTTAAGAAACCTAAGTCGGAGTCACAATGTATTACAGAGCTGAAGGAGATCAAGCAGAAGGTAGCCAAACCTGTTTGGGAGTTCGATCAGAGATTCAAGACCCTAACAAACCGACTGAATTTTAAGATCCCAGATAAGCAGAACAAAGAATGGTTCATCGTTGCTCTTTTACCACATATCAAAGTTCCCTTGATGCAACAGAAGATTGCTTCGTAGGTAGAAGCATTGGAGATCGCAATGAAGCTTGAATCAGCCCCTATGGGAGAATCCAACTCAGGTATGAGCCAGTTAATGAGTCAATTAACTAGTTTGTCTTTGCAGGTTGAGGACATGAAGAAGGACAAGGGAAAAGACAAACAAGAAGACATTTGGTGTATCAGATGCAAATCAGAAGGCCATGACAAGGAGCATTTTCCCCTATTCCATGAATACTCGACTTCTGGAGCTCCGAGCCCTTTGAAGCAGGTCACATTACACTGGTGCGAAGTATGTAGAAATCGACATTGCCCTAGTGAGTGCTATTACATGCAAAAATACGTTCAGACACCCACAAAATTGTATTGCACATTCTGTAAATCAATAGGACACGATGATAGAGATTGTAGAGCTTATGATCTCATGCATGAAAGATCAAGAGACATACACAAGATCCAAGGTGAAGTACATCAAGAAGGAAACAATGCGCAGTATAACTCCCTAGGAAGAGGAAACTTCAATCCTCGTGGTGGATTCAGAGGAGGAGGAGGAGGAGGAGGTATGGGCCGAGGCCGAGGACAAATAATCTGTTATAACTACGTGTAGCCATGACATCTAGTAAGGGACTGTCAGAACCCTTGTACCACTTGCAGTTATTGCAGCTCCTTTGAGCATGTCATTGAGGACTGCCCTATGCTGCTAGCTAAGATTCAGGAAAGACGAGGACCTCAGTAAAACCCGCAAGTGCAACTTATATATGATGAACCTCGCGGATTATACCCTAGAGTTGTTGTTATTACTCGAGGAGGCGCTGCTACAAGAGAGGATAGAATGACCCAACGAAAGATCACAGAAGACTCAGGTATCAGGAAAGCTGTGGAGAAGACTCAGGCTTTTGATGCAAAGAAAGAAAGACAAACCTTTGAGGAAGCAAGGCAAGAGCTCAATGTAGATCAAAGTTCTTCCTCAAAGACACGCCCAAAAATAAGAGAATATGGAATGCCTCATGCATTCGATCAATCTCACTCACCCAGAGACGGAAGAGAGGTAAGTAAACTGGTCAATTTCCTACATATGTTTATAGAGCAGCTTAAATATGGGAAAGCTATACAAGAACTGCAAAATCTGGTTAGACAGTATGAACTAGGAAAGATAGACCCCTTACTGAATAGGGCAATACACCAAATTGGTAAGAAGAGAAGGACAAATAAAGAATTACACTTGAATGCTCAGATAGGAGAGTATGATATAGACTATGTGGTCCTCGACTTAGGGTTGGAGGTCAATGTCACGACAAAGAAAACTTGGGCACTGATGGGAAAACCAAAGTTGATCTATTCCTCTATCAGGCTTAGAATGGCTAATCAACAATCTGTCAACCCATTTGGACGATTGGAGCACGTCCCTGTGGACATCGACAGAGTTAGAACTTTTGCAGATTTTGAGGTAATTGAAATTGTTGATGACAACTGCCCTTACCCTGCATTGCTAGGAATTGATTGGGCCTTCAACAATTCTACTGTTGTTGATTTGAAGAAAAGACGTATGGCATTTGAAAGAGATGTCCTTAGGGTCATTGCACCCTTAGATCCAGATGAGGGTCAACGTTACAGAGAGCCCATTAGAGAAGAAGACCACGCATATGAACTGGAAAATATCTACAAACTAACAGCCAGACAACATGATTACATCAACCCTACAACCGATGGGAATCTGAGCTGGCAAAGTGATGACGCGTGTTCATCGGATTCAGAAGAAGAGCTGGAGAACTGGCAGAACCAGATGTATGAAGTATCTACTAGAAGATGTGCTAAATTAACCAAAGAAGTTCGCTGGATCGACACAACAGTGAATAACTTACCCACATTTGATGGGTTGAACCCTTTAGAAACCTTCCTATCAGATTTTGAAACAAATGTAGCAACACAATAGAGGTTGTTGGCAATGGATGAGGTCCTGAAAGCTACACCAGTAAGATGGTGGGGGACGCATAAAATCAATATCACAGACTGGACACAATGCCGAACCTTGATGACAGCACGGTTCTCAGCACAAGCAGTAAGTTGTGAAGTAAGGTATACCAGTCGAAGTTGCCCAAAGGACCATGTGCGAAGCTGTGAAGAGGCCTGGAGTGACATTCTCTGAGAATAATGGGTGCACAGATTCATTAACACGTTGGACCCCCATCAAATGGTGCCTTCAAGCAGAGCTGTGCCTCGTCACTGCAGATTGGGAAGGTATGATTCAGAATTTTGTAACTACCTTTTTATTTGAGAGTCCTTATCCGTTAGTCGATCAAGCATTACAGATTGTGAGACAGAAAGTCTTTGAAGAGGCTTCGAGTCTCCCTATAGCACAAGAAGAGGATGAATGCACTGCGCCTCTCCAAAAATTACAAAGTTGCTACAACATCAATGCCGACGACGATGATGATCCCAGGAAGGTAAATATCACTGAAACAGAAGGCCAAAGAGATGTGGAAGGACCGAGAGTTGAACTACAATTTATTGGTTAGCCCATCAAGATCAAAAAGGTCAAGATTGGAACAGAGGAGACATCGAAGCTTGCCAATGTTGGAGATTATTGAGATGCTGCTAAAATTGACAAGATTACAGAGTTGTTGCACGAGTATGAGGACTTGTTTCTGACCAAGTTCAATGATATGAAGGGTATCAAAGGACCTATGGGAGAGATGAGAATACCTTTGAAACCAAATGTGAAGCGATTCAAGCAAAGACCCTACGGATTGAACCCGAAATACAAGGAAAAAGTGAAGATTGAGCTCGACAAAATGCTGGAAGCAGGGATTATTGAACCTGTCGAAGAGTCGGAGTGGATCAGCCCTATGGTGGTACAAGAGAAAAAGACAGGAGAAATCAGGGTATGTGTGGACCTCAAGAAGTTTAATGATGCCTGTCTGCATGACCCTTTCCCTACACCATTCACTGATGAAGTATTAGACAATGTGGGAGGCCAGGAGGTATATCCTTTTACAGATGGATTTTCAGGATACCATCAGATCCAGATTGCCAAGGAGGACTGCCACAAGATCATGTTGGCCATAGAATGGGGATCCTACCAATATACAGTAATTCCATTCGGACTGAAGAACGCCCCAACCATCTTTTCCAGGGTGGTGGTCGAAGCGTTCAAAGAATTTTTGCATAAATTTTTAGAAGCATATTTTGATGACTGGACTGTGTTTAGTTTGTTGAAAAATCATATTGAATGTCTAAGGTTAATGTTGGATAAATGCAGGTAGTGTCAAATTGCTTTAAATCTGAAGAAGTGCATCTTCTTCTCACCATTTGGAGTACTATTAGGCCACATTGTATGCAAGCAGGGATTGTTGGTTGATCCATCAAAAATTGCAATTATAGTTGATTTGTCGCCACCTACTTCAGTCAAACAACTGCGCATTGCGCTAGGACATACTGGCTATTACAAGAAATTTATTAAAGGCTATGCCCAAATCATAGCATTGATGGAGAAGCTGTTGAAGAAGGACTTCCAGTTTGGTTGGACAAACGAATGCCAACAGAGCTTCGTCACACTGAAATAGAAGATGGTCACTGCGCCCATTTTTGTTTTTCCAGATTGGAGCAAGGATTTTCATGTGCATGTCAATGCGTCTTCTATTGCATTGGGAGCAATACTGGCACAACCTGGAGAAGGGAAGATCGACCATCCATTAGCTTTTGCTAGCAGGAAGCTATCTACAGCTGAAATCAATTACACCACTACTGAAAGAGAAGGATTAGCCATGGTGTACGCGCTGCAGAAGTTCTGCCACTACTTGTTGGGAGGACACTTTAAAATGTTTATAGATCACTCTACACTGAAGTACCTAGTCAACAAGCCAGTGTTGGGGGGGCAAATATGCAGATGGCTTCTGCTGTTTCAAGAATATGATTTTGAAATCATAGTTAAGCCAAGAAGAATGAACAAGGGCCCTGACCACTTGTCGAGGTTGGAACATGGTGAAGAACCCACCAGTTTGGAAGATAAACTGCCGGATGCACAACTGCTCGCCATTAGAAATATTGATGACCACTTCGCAGACATAGTCTAGTTCTTGTCAATAGGAATGGCACCAAGTGAGTATACAATTCCCTAGAAGAAACAACTAGTGGTGCGCGCTGCAGACTTTTCACTGATAACTGGTCAACTATACAAGATGGGTCTTGATAAGATACTAAGGAGATGTGTTATGGAGGCAGAGCGGCCACTGATCATCGCAGAAGATCATGAAGGCATCGCAGGAGGAAATTACGCAGGAAAATCAACTGCGTAGAAGGTCCTGCGAACTGGCCTTTGGTGGCCTACCTTACACAGAGATTCTAAAGATTATGCTAGAGCCTGCGATATATGCCAGCGAGTTGGAAAACCATCCCGAAGAGATGAAATGCCATTAGCACCGCAGATGACCCTACAAGCATTTGAAAAGTGGGCCATTGACTTCGTGGGACCTATAAACCCACCATGAAAGCGCACATGAGCAATGTATATCATTACTGCGACTGAATACTTAACCAGATGGGCCGAAGCCAGAGAAGTCAAAGACTATAGTGCAACTATAGCTGCGTGTTTTATATTTGATGACATAATAACCAGGTTTGGATGCCCCAAGATCCTTATGAGTGATCAAGGCACACATTTCATCAATAAGACAATTGAAGCCCTGACTGAAGAATTTGCAGTCCACCATCAGAAGAGTACACCTTACCATCCACAAGCAAATTGAACAGTTGAAGCATTCAATAAGATATTGGAGGCAACATTGACAAAGATTTGCAGTGTGAATAGGGATGACTGGGATTTAAGAGTACCTGCAGTACTATGGGCCTATAGAACCACTTGCAAGAAATTAACAATGCAGACCCCTTTCAAGTTGGTTTATGGTCTCAAAGATGTTGTCCCGATGGAATACTTGGTACCAAGCTTAAGAATTATTTCATTTATAGACATGGATGATATTGGCGTTGTTCGTGAGAGGCTTGCATAGTTGGTTGAACTGGAAGAAGACAAATTCATTGCAGGATTCCACCAGGAGGTTCAGAAGGAGCGAGAGAAGGCCTATCATGACAGGAACATCAAGAAGAAGGAATTTAAGCAAGGAGACTTAGTGCTGGTGTATGACAGTAAGTTTATAAAACACCCTGGGAAGTTCAGAACGCATTGGATCAGACCATATGAGATTGCCTATGTTACAGAAGGAGGAGTTGTGCAGCTGAAGACATTGAATGGAGAGTGGAAGGAGGATTGGTGAATGGGAGTCGGCCGAAGTTGTACTATGACAAGCAACTGCCTCACAACTCTCAGTAAAAACATGAAGAAAAGGGTCTAGGTACCAGATGCAGTTGAAACTAGGTACCGGACACAAAAAAGACAGTCTGCATAAGGAGGGAGAGGAGGCATAGAGAAAAATGCAAAGGCTTCATAGCACAGTCTACGGACGAAGCAAAACAGAGGGATCATATCTGAAGTGCCTCGGGATGAGTCACATGTGAGTGTTGGGGGCCTGTTGGCCCTTGGTTATGGAAATATGCGAAGAACAAGGAAGAAAAGGTAAAAATCGAACTTCGCGGGAGACATAATGACCGTAACTAGGTTGAAGTGAGCAAAAGAGCAGAAAAGATGGAGCGAAGTATGGAAAAGCAAGCTGTTGGACAAGAAGATCAAGGTTGACAGATCATCAAGGAAGATGGATCGAGGAAAACTCAACAAGCACAGAAAGACACTATTACATGCCTTGGAACACCGTGCGAGAAGGAAGGAAAGACACGCTGGCGAAGCCGGGAAAAAGTGGATCAAGTTAACCTAGGGTTTTGGCACCTAGGTTTCGGCCTAAGGCTGTCGGTGAGGTATTGTAATGTATAAATAAAGGTCAAGAGGACTTAGGTCGGGTTGGTACGATATTGTTGTTGATCTAGCTCTATTGTTGTGGTGAGAGATTATTGTATTGTGAGAGAGAAGTGCTGAGTGAGAAAGCCTTCTGGTATTGTAAGATCTTCAACTGGGTGCGAAGGTCAAGTCCTGCAGCTGGGTGCGCAGGAAGGGGAGAGAAAGAGAGAGAAGAAAGAAGATCTACTAGCTGAGAGCGCAGACAAGAACTGTACGCTTTACCTTAATAAATCACAAGCACAATTTTGTGGACGTAGCCCTAGAGAGAGGGTGAACCACGTATATCTTGTGTTGTGTGTGTGATTGATGCTTTGATATCTGTCACTGTTATATTGTTAATTGCATTGCTGTGTTAGATCGGATCTATAGCTGTGGAGGATAGATCTAGGTTGATAAGTGATATATGCATGTTGTGTTGCTATTGTACTAGATCCACTTGATATTACCCTGGTTGTAGACATCTCTGTCCTGTAACCCCCTCATAGCTGCTTCGGGTGAGACTGCATCTGCTTCGCAGGTGTTGCCGAAAGGGCCAGTAGCTAGGGCTTGTTGGTGTGCTCTTGGAGTGAACCTTGGGTCTGCCCCTGTGCCAACACAAATCCATATAGCTTCGCAATTAGCAGAACACATAAAAATGTATTCTTCTTCTGCTGTACTGAGAGCAATGATGGATTGCTTCCTACTCTGCCATGAGATCATTGACTGATCCCAAACTGAAACAACATTCTGAAGTGCTCTTCCTGTCAGAGACACTTTTAGCCCAATCTGAATCAGTGTACCCACTCAGTCTGAAGTCATGATCTCCATCATAATTGAGACCACAATCTAATGTACCCTTAAGGTACCTCATCACGTGTTTTGCAGCAACCAGGTGAACATGTCTGGGTTCTACCAGAAACTGACTCAAAGTATTCACGACAAAACATATATCTGGTCTGTTGTTCGTCAGATACATCAACGGTCCAATGATCTGTTTATACAGTGTGGCATCAATCAATTCTAACGAAGTGTCGGCCAGTCACTTCAACTTCGTTTCCATGGGTGTATTCATGGACTTGCACTCCAACATGTCGAATCTCTTCAGGATTTCGACTGCATACTTCCCTTGGTTAAGGAATATTCTCTCTGGAATCTACCATACCCAAGACCTAAGAAATAATGCATTAGGCCAAATTCTGCAGCGAGCTTCTTCTTACATTTGGTGATGAGATTTTCTTCTGTAGTTAAGAATATTAAATCCACATACAACAACAATATCACTGGCTCATCATTCATAACCTTGAAGTAGAGGTTAGAATCAACTTTACTCTTGGTAAAGCCCAAGCTCGTCAAGAAACTGTCAATTCTGCCATATAAATCTCTTAGGAGCTTGCGTCAACACATACAGATCCTTCTTCAACTGGCAGACATGAGTCTTCAATCTTCAAATCATTTTTTCTCATTACATTGTACGAATCTGGTACACTTGCTCAGCTGCAACTCAATCTGCACAATAATGTGCTAGCTTTATGTACTTTCTGCAATGCACTATCTATCTCACTGTCTGGGAGTATGTCCTCTACTCTCTCTACAACTGTTCCTTCTGGAATCTAGGATTCTGCACCTGCAGCTGCTCTGAGGTTGAGAAAGACTGCTTCATTCTCACTGTGGCTGCTAAAATTTGAGAGTAACTCCTCTTATTTTATCACGACAACAATTTCATCTGAAACTGAGAGTGGCTCAATAACTGATACTGAGGATAGCTCTTCTTCTTTCATAGGGGCAATGCTATCATAGTCATGTCTTCATGACCCAACTGATGTACTGCACCAACTGCCACTCAAATTTTAAATATGGGGATTTCTCCCCCTGCATCTCATACTATATATGAATCATGGTTGTTCTGGTTGTCTTCATAATTACTGGAACTATTTCTTCAATAAGTGTCTCGTCATAGTCTTCCCCCTTTTGCTGGGAGAATCCTCTGGACATACATCAAGCTTTGTACATTTGCAACACGTTTGATCTGTATAGATCAATATTGGAAGTCAATACTGGCTTCTCTTCTCACGGAAGAATCCACATCCTAGTCTTTCTGAATAGCTTCCTTCTTTGTCACTGAAACAAGGGAATCTTCCCAGGAGATTTCATATCTCCTAGAAGTTTCTAAAGCTATGATCTAGTCTTCTCACGGCATCTGTCTCCCAGTCATGGAAGTTGACTCTTCATCTAATACTTTCTGAGATCAGGCTTACTCTCGATTTCTTCTGAGTCTATAAGGACTTCATCATCTCTTTACAGGGTATACTTGGTGTTGAATACCAAGTCTAGATGTGAAAGACAAAGTCAAGCTTCAAACGAGTTATGCTTCCCGTTCTAATGTTCGGTCATCTTTGGAGCCTTCTGCTCCTTTCAGTCAATCTTCATATGATATATTTTGAATCTCAAGAGATAGCTTATTCTTCATCTTCTTTGGTACATGAGTGTATATGGTCATGTACATAGTCTGCTTCATGTCTCATATAAGATGTTGCCTTTTGCAACCTTCATTATAACTTTCTCATGGTTATCACCTGTGACCTGAAACAAGGTCAATAAAACAACAAACAAGAATAATATCCTTTTGATAATAATAGATAAAACAATAGCACGAGTAATCATCACAGTAGCTCCTTTAGAGCTATCACTCGTGGCATGTCTGAAGCAATGATCAAAAGTAAGAGATACACTATGAAATGAGGTCAACACTCTTATAGTGTTGTGATCGAACATTCCTCCATAATACCCCGGAACTAACACACGAGGTTTCTCCTAGAGGAGGTGTTAGTTGTATCAGGCAAATGATTACATTAAGATTTTACCTCTATATGCTCACATGCTACCAAGCATAATACTTTTCAAAGACTGTTATCTCAACTGTGGTTACTTGTAAAGGGGTAGTCATCAACTTGTCATATGTAACTTTGAATCTTATCGACTTGATTAATCAAACCTGGAACCTTCAGCCTTGTCCTCAAGAATGAGTGTGCTTGCTTTTCTTCCAAGTCTCCTTCACTCAAGATGATGAGTGCTTTCTTCAACCTATCTTCTGTACTAAGACAATATGCTATCTTGATAGAAGGTTGGGTTAGAGGATAAACTCTATGATCTCAACTTTTAATCCATCGAATACCTTGACCCAA